>CAUYRH010034834.1:0-28896 GCA_963574655.1 Perodicticus potto | reverse complement strand
GAGACAGCTCAGGTAAAGCACAGCCTTACACCCGGCCATGGAGAAAGCGGAATGCCTGGTCTTTATCATTACTGCCAGTGCCTTTTTTTTTTTTGTTATCGTTATAGGTCTTATTACATCTTTACTTAGAAAAGCAAGATGTCAAAAGGAGGCTCAGATTCTATCAAACAATAGTGTCCTAATGAAAAATATTTATACGTTTTCCGGGGCTGTAACTCTCCCAGCATTTTGGATGGTAAGTCACATAAAATTACAGGGTGACGTATTTGTTTCTTTTGGTGAGAGCAGCTATGCAGACACACAGGCGAGCCACTGGGGTCCCTTCACATGATCTCATGTTGAATGTACTGGGGAGGGAAAATTAATAACCCCAGTACGAGTGAAGAAGTCCCCTCCTCATCTCCCTCTACTCTGGTATTTAGGATGGGACTCATGTAAGGTGGACCTCACTACAGCTGCCTACACCAGCACAGGTGGTTTGGAACCTGGATACTCCCAGAGGTGTGTTACTTACTCTGTACATCCTACACTCGATTAGTGCATCCATCTTGAGAACCTCCTTGTACTTAGACATGGAGAAAACTTTGAAGTTGAGAAAGTTATGGACTTCAAAAGATTATTATTGGTTGAGAATACAAGAGTACAGCAGAGGAATCGTAAGAGGATGAAGGACCCGATGGTATTCAAATCATAGCCAAGGCCCATTTGATGTCTTCCTGCTGTTCAAAGACTCAATAGCAAATTGCAAAGATTTCCTCATCTTAGGCACCATCTCACTGCCTATTAGAGTATCTTGAGCAGCTATCAAAAACAGCAGAAGCCCAAAAGAAAAAGGAAAAAGTCAGAACCATGCGGACTTGGTGCTGGTTGGCCTCGTTAACGCCATCGTCAATGACACCGGTGAGTAAATCATCATACTGTGTGGTAGGTAATGTGTACATGATGGACACACGTGATAAGCCTCTCTCAACTGCCAAGGCAATGGATGAGATGCCACGTCTGAAATGCTTGGCCAGTGCCTGGCACAAAGCTGCTGAGTAATCAAAGCTCTTTATCCCCCTTCTTCCCTTCCCAGAAAGCCAAACATCAACGACACTTCACCGCTGATGTTTGCACTGTTGGAATAGCATTTGAGGTTATGCATTGTTGAGTGAGGAACCAGTTTTCTTTCTGCCCCATGGGGAGGGTGGAGGAAGTTGGATCTGCATGTGAGCAGATGTGGGGTCACACCAACTCCTAGAAGAGGGGGAATATCCAGCACCTGAGTGGCACCAAGGTCCCCAAGTTACCACCTGTTGTTTCCCTTTGGAATTCCTCTGACTCTGAGCCCTGCCTGGGTCCAGGAATGGCTGCTCATGATCTAGACCAGGGAGGGGACAGTAGGCAGCAGACTGCACCTGTCAGCCGGAAGGCCCGTGCTCAGAGCCGGTGTTGAGAAGGGTTGTGAACCCCAGTGGGAAAAGGAACCATGATCAATTAATGCCGTCTACCACGGGGTGACCAATTAGCGATGCCTGGCACTGGCTAGGGAGGGGGAAGGGGCACATAATAGCTTGTTAGAATTCCCGTCTGCAGTGCCAGACCTGGCTCAAAAGCCATCGTACAACCGTTTCCAAGATGTAGAATTAAAGCAATGTCTGAGCTAAAGGAAATGAGATCGTCATCCCTGTGTACATTGCCTGTGCGTTTTTGGCAGTTAAATTGTTACAGCTGGTTCTTTTCCTCAGCACTGATTATCAACTACTTGAAGGCAGGTATTTCTTCAAAGTCATCATTGCACCACCGTGATCCTCTAACTCAGTGGGTCGTGACCCACAGGAACTGTATTAAAGGGCATTAGGAGGGTTGAGAACCACTGCTCTAAGTCATCATTCTGCAAACATGGTCCACCCCTTTTCTTCCACTTCCGAGTTCTAATGCATACATTTGGGTTCCCTTCCTGTGACTCATCCTGATGTGTTTGCTGAGCATTCATTCGTTAGGAGCTACAGTGACAACAGGATACAGCTGAGGATGGCTCTGCTCCAGGCATAAGGTGCTCAGAAGCTGCGCTGACAATTCTCCTGCTGGATTCCGAAGACTGTTTGAGTGGTGACCTGGGCCATGGCCAAAGCAGAGAGAGCCTCAGGGACCAGGGTGGGCATGGCCCAGGCCTCACTGGCAGCTTCATTAGTGAGGGGGCAGCTGAGAGCTGAACTCAGGAGACAGGATGGCAGGAGGTGGGGCGCTGATTGGAAGGCTGGATTCCTGGCGGCTCATCTGCCAGAAGAGATGGTTGCATTTTGTCAAATCTGCAGTAGTTTCTGGAAAAGCTTGAGAAGCAGAGTGGCTGCTTCTCAGGGGAAATCACTGCCTTAGAGTGACAGGAGAATGACAGCGAACATGTGATCGAACCCAAGGGTCTGATTCTGTCCTCTCGACTACACCGCCTTTGCCTTCACCATGTGTGGTATTTCCCACTTCAGCGCCCCTGACTTTCCATGGACCAAGGCTGAGGGGTGGGGAGGAAGCACAGGAGCAGCTGGACCCTGGAATAGAAGGCCGGGTGCTGCAGCGGGCTCAGCACTGTCTTGGGGAAGGGGCCAGGAAGCCCCCGCACGTCCTCGTGGTCTTTCACAAACTTCTGTCTCCTCTCTCTTTTCAGAGAACGTCCGGGCTGCCATTCCCCTGGGCTACGGTGTCTGACTAAGGTGGACCTCCTCTCTTTGCTCACATCCTCCCTCAGATCCCTCCCATCCCAGAAGCCCCCTGCTAATTAAAGAAAATGCACCACTGAGCTTGGAAGGGGCTGCAGCAAGAGGCACCCTCCTCCGACCCATCACTCTGTGGGGCCTGTTTTCCCCAAACCTCTCCCCTTTGTCTCTGACAAATGACGGTCAACAGTTCTCTGAATCCAAACTCGGGAACCAAATTCACTTGCAGGAAGAATGACCGTCTGTCTGGTGCCTTGGGTAGTGTTCATGAGAGCCGCAGCGCGTGAGCAGGTCAGGCCGCACGGAACAGTCACGGCGTTTAATCAGGCGACTTGAGCAAGGTTGCCTTCTGTCTCACGGTTGGTTTGGAATCACACAGCTAAGAAGGGTCATTTGAGGAGGTCTTTTATTTTTGTTTATTTTATACAAAGTGGCCATAAAGGTCATGTGCAATTTAAAATAGTTGTCTCTCTCTCTATATATATATATACACATATATGTACACATACTTTTTTTTTTCTGAGATAGAGTCTCACTCAGTTGCCCTGGGGAGTGTGCCGTGGCATCATAGCTCACAGCAACCTCAAACTCTTGGGCTCAAATGATCCTTGAAGAGGTCTTTTAAATGAAAGAAATGGTTCACCCTTATTCAGGAAAGCAAAGCCAATAAATGTGCTGTTTGGGGAAGGAGAGGTCTTCTAGAGGACTATTTTCTTGCAGAGTCTGTTATCCTGAGAAACTCCCCTGAGCTCCGTGGTGGAAGTAAACAAAATATAAGCAAGGTGCTGTTAGCAAGCTCAGGGAACCACGTCCTTACAAGCAGTATAGTGACTAATGTGTAAACTCGGGGTGAAGGTGGTTACACGTGACTCTGACTCTGCCAACCACAGAAGCTCCCACAGATGCCGTGGACCAGTTTCACAGCCCGTGGATTTAGTAAGTGGCTGCTGGGAACAGGCCTTCCAACAGAAATCTGTGATTGCTTGTAAGGCTGCTGGCTGCCCTGTATTGGGTATTACTTATGGTCTCAAATCATGTTCCCACCTGACTGGTGGTGTAGAGATGAGTATTTCACTAAGGGTTGCAGGTGCCAGGTGGCTTTCTAGACTACAGCTGCTGCCGTGTGGGAGGGAGGCCCACACTTACCCTAGCGCCCTGCCTGTCCCTTTCTGACCCCATGTGGGGTGTCTCTAGTAATGCCACCGAGAAATTTCTGGAAGATGTGGATTCTAGATGATTAATTAAAGCTGGGGTTGGGGCAGTTTACAATGACCCATTGTCCCTGAAGGCATTCCTTCTGCTGTCTTCTGACGCCTTCCTCTGGGGATGAGTGTGTATTTTCCCAAACTCTTACTGGATAAAACAACTTACTCACAAACAACGTCCCTGCATGGAGCTTACATTTGCAGGATGGAACAGAGAGTGTGTTTGTTGCTAGAAGTACGGAAAGGGCAGAAATTAACTTAATCTTACATGGAAAACATGTATCTGCTTTGAAGAGGACAGCCTTCTGCTTGTTATTTTTTTTTTTTTAGTTTTAGAAAACTTTATTGTACCCAAATCCATCCTCATAAAGAATAAGAAATTAAAATGAAAGACTTGTCCACAGTCCTGCCACTGGGAAAATTTAATGATGTCCATTTATGCGTCTCTTTCTTATCCTGCTCCGTATACACGCATGGTTTGTACTCGGTGGGCATCAAAGCCCCCTTGGCTTTTAAAAGAACTGCATTGTGATGGAGACATCTCTTTCAGAGAGTCGTGTACCACTATTAAAGATTCAAAATATCATTAATTTCCTTCAAGCTCTTTTATGATTATCATCTATCACTGTGCCAGCACATTAATCACCCCCTCGGTTGCCTCAGGACTGTGGCTGAACTGTCTACTTTTCATAGAAATCTGACCAGTGCGGCCTTTCTCTGCACCAAAAAAGATGTAGCACTGCGCAAACTGCCGAGCCCTGAAAACGAGTACGTCTTTTAATGGTCTACGTGGCTGGGAGTTTTTTAAGATGATGAAAATTAAGGGCCAGAAAAGTTTGTGGAAACAAAGAGAAACCTCGCCATTCTCCTGCAATCCCTGGATGAGAGCGGTTGAGGACACCAGCAGTGATGATTGTGAAGGAGGGGAGCTTGTCTGCGGCCCTGTGTCCCCAACTATGCAGGCAGCTGAGATGGGGGAATTGGTTCGTCTGCAGGTGCCGGCCCCTCCTTGTCCCGTCCTGAGCACATCAGCTCTGGACTCAGACACTCCTGTCACGAGTTCAGACTTGTATACTTACTCAGTGGGTAAGGCCAGGTCAGTTATGTGACCTTCCTAGTTCTTGTTTCTTTATACTTGAAATAGAAACTACATCAATCATTCATTCAATAGATACTTACTGAGCACAAGAGTCTTATTGAGCTCTGAACGGCAGAAAGAGAATGGAGGCTATAGACTTAGCGTGGGAGGGGGCACAGGTGCTGATCTGCCACCATCCTGTAAAGCTGCCAGTGTGTCCAGGGACACCGAGGAGCAGAGTACCACCTTGGAGAGCCTGCCTGTAGGGCAAACCTGAACTTGGTAGGCATGTTTGAGAACCAGTTAACCAGCTGGGGACCGGAGGGAACAGCATTCCCACCAGAGTGAACTGAAAGGACACAGTCTCCATACTAAGGTGGCGTGGTGACTGGAGGCCAGTGTCATAGAAGCTCAGGGTCATGGGACCAGTGAGAGTGTGGCTGAAGGAGCGGGACTGTGGCCCCTGTTAAGGATTCCTTTCCTGGGATAGTTAACTTCAGGGTCAACTGGGCTGGACTAAGGAGATCTACATCGCTGGTAAAGTATCACTTCTGGGTATGTGTGCCTGTGTTTCTGTAGGAGGTTGGCACTTGGATCAGTGGACCGGGTAGGTGGGCACCATCCAAGTGGTTAAAGACATCCAAGCGGAAAGGCAGAGGACAGTGCTCGCCGAGGGTTTCTCTCTCTCCTGCCCCTTTTGGATCTGGGCCACCCATCTTGTCCTGCCCTTGGACATCAGAGCTCCAGGTTCTTCAGTCCCACTTCAGACTCCGTGACTTTCCCCATTGGCCCCAAAGGTTCCCAAGACTTTGGCCTCGGCCTGAGAGTTACCCATCCAGGTCCCTAATAAATTCTATCTCATCTCACCTCTCCCCTCTCCCTCCCTCTCTCTCGTCCTTTCTCTTCTCTTTCTCTGGACAAGCCTGACCAATTCATCCTCTAAGAGCAAGGAGGAGCCACAGAAGGGTATAGCAGGTTATGCTGCAGTGAGACGTGGGCATTGAAATGTCCCTGACCACAGCAACATTCCAGGGGAGCTGGGAGAGACGCAGAGACCAGTGAGTCTCCGAGGGACTCAGCCACCTGGCTCCCTGGTACAGCCTGGCAGTTCCCTTCATGCCTGGACAGAGTTAGTGCCGAAGATGTTCAGTGAGTGAAAGATCTAAGGTGATCGCTGCAGAGATGGGAGATTTGGACAGATTTCGGGGGTATTTAGGAGGCGAGACTGATACTTGTTGCTGCCTGGTGTAGAGAGGTCACCGTCTGGGCACCCTGCTGAGTTCAGCTGGGGGCCCGAGTCTGGGTCCTTCCGGGCAGTGGCCTCCCCCTGGGATGATGGGAGCTCGCTGGCTCTGGCGTGGTTCCTCTGCCTCACCAGGCTGACCTGGCTCCTGCTTGCTGACCAGAGGCAGCCAGTGAGGTGCACAGCCCCACAAGCTCATTTCACACCTCTGCCCGTCTGACATTCACTCACGGGCCCCAACCGAGCTGGGTCCAGGATTAGAGTGAGAGTCACTACAAGGTCCCACGGACCCCAATGGATGAAGAATGGAGCCACTACTGCGGTCTATCAAGGACAAGTTAACTGATTCCTGTCTCACTCGCATCTTGTCTTAAAAAGCAAGAATTAAAAAGTTAATTTTTCCCCTTTCCCTTGGGAGTGTTCCTTTCTGCTCAGCTTTCCCTAGCTGCAGCAAATTTAAAATTAATACCCAGTCGTGAGAACAGCAACAGCCCAGAAGTGGCAAGTTGTTTATAAGCAGGTCCCTCCCGTGCTGTTTCCCTGGAGTACTGTGTAAGTTCGTTCTCTAAGACCACGGACGCTCTTCTGTGTTGAATGGCTACGCATCTCCTGGGTGTCACAAAGCCCTCGAGGGGTGCTCACCGCTGAACAAGAACATATCTGCCCTTGCGGTTCATCCTTGGTCTCTGGGACCAAACACCACCATTGTCAGAATATTCAGTTTAAACTTTGATCCATCTCTAAAATGTTCTTCATTTTTGGCTAAATTCCAGAAAATACAGGTGAGGTCTGACAAATAAGTTGGAAAACTCATCCTAGAAAACGTTCTACCTCCCTCATTGCTGAATATCACTATGGTCACCGTCAAAGTACTCCCCTTGGGTAGCTTTGCCCTGATGTCAGTGCCTAGTCCCCCTTTCTAAGCAATTTTGGAATTCTTTTTCTGGAATGGCTGTCAAAGCTGTTGCAATATTACCCTTAATGTCCTGAATGTCATCAAAATGTCTCTCTTTCAATATTTCCTTTATCTTCAGGTAAATGAAAAAGTCATTGGGGGACATATCCAGTGAGTAGAGAGGGTGTTCCAATACAGTTACTTGTTTACTTGCTAAAAACTCCGTCATAGACAGTGCTGTGTGAGCTGGTGCATTGTCGTGATGCAAGAGCCATGAGTTGTTGGCAAAAAGTTCAGGTAGTTGTCCAACTTTTTCATGAAGCTTTTCAGCACTTCTAAATAGTAAACTTGGTTAACTGTTTGTCCAGATGGTATAAATTCATAATGAACAATTCCTTTGATATCAAAAAAGTTTAACAACATCATTCTGACCCTTGATTTGGACTGACAGAACTTTGGTTGTTTCAGAGAATTGGCTGACTTCCATTGTGCATTTTGACACTTTATTTCAGGGTCGTATTAGTCCACCTATGTTTCATCACCAGTGATAACATGGCCTAAAACATCATCTTGCTTCTCCAAAAGGTCTGGGCAAACTTTGACTCTCCTTGGCTTTTGTTCATCGGGGAGCTCCTTAGGGACCATTTTTGAATGCACCTTTCTCATGTCAAGATTTTCAGTGCTGATTTTCCAAACTGTTTCTCTGCCAACATTTGCTTGGTCTGCTGTGCTTCTTGCAGTCAGCTGACAAGTCTGACACACAGTTTGACAATTTTTGCAACGTTTTTATCAGTTCTGTTCATTATGGGCTTCCCTGACCTCTCCTCATCAGTGACACTTTCTGTCCTTTCAGAAAAACATTTAATCTATTTATACCCTGCCATTTTCTTCATGGAACTACCACATAAACTTGGACTACCATGCCCCTGATTTCATTTCCACTTTTGCCAAGTTTAACAAGAAATTTATGTATGTTCATTGCTCTAATTCAAGTTCTGACATTCTTGAGACAACACACAAAAACACACAATAATGAAGGTCACTCCGCAAGACACTGCCCCATGTGAGACATGGCTGTATCAACATTAGGAAACCTTTCTGAGTTGTCTGTACAGTGCTGCCAGTGTAAGCACATGGGGGCAAGTTCACGAACTTAATTGTCACTCCACGTATGCCCCACATAAAAATAATGATACCAACACCACCAACAAAAGCTGAAAACTATATAGTGCTTACTGTATCCCAGGCATTGTTCTAAGTGCTTATTTCATAGAAACTTAGATTCTATAGTTATTCCTCTGTAAGGTGAGTCAGTTATATAACGGAATCATCTCAAAAGAACTTAGAAAAACACATGCACACCATATAAACACAGTGTGTGTTGGGTAAGAAACTTTTAATGGAAAATGAGCCCAGATGCTCTTTATTTAAACATATGTTCAAAGCCCTTCTGTTTGTTTTATAATATTACAATGCTCATTCTATAAATGGTACATTCCTTCATTTAAAAAAGCAAGTATTTCCAGTAAAAAATTCCATTTTGTGTTTACTGGGGTGTAAACTTAGGTGGAGATGCGTGGGCTGTGGGCAGGGCCTGAGGCCTGCTGGAGTTTGCGAGGCTGTCCCAGCAGACGGATGAAGACGAAGGAGCGTGTGATGAAGCTGACGATCGTTAAGGATTTCACAGTGTTTCCACTCGTAACTTTTAACTGTTCTGTAGAAATTCATTTCCCGACTGGAACTTGGCTCTGAGGGCTTACGTTTAAAGAGTGAAGTCACACAGAGCCATCCATCTCCCCAAGTGGAAAATAATAGTCTATTTGATGTAGAGTGGGTCTATGACCAAGATGAGAGGGTGAGAAGAGAAATTCTTTTAAGCAAAAGAAAGTAAGGCTTTGGTTTCTATTTGGAATTCCTGGAGGACTCTTTGGATGTTTAAAAATTGTCTGCCAAAAATTTCATGGCTTGTATGCAGATAAAGGACACCTCCCTCCTCATTTTGACATTTAAAGGGTCTAAAAAGCCCTAACTTAATAGAAATACACTGCAGAAATACAGATTTTTTAAAATAAAATATGAAAAATCTACTGTTTTCTTAAAGTGGTTGTGATATCTGGCAAATTCCCATTAGTTCTGAGCATACCCCCATACCTCCTCTCCACCCCCAGCCTCGACCCTGCACCCCAAGGCCACAGAGATGTTGGATTTAAGGCTCGTTCTCTGCCCAGATGGGGGTGGTGGTCAGGAGTGGGCGTTTGTTCACCTCGGTCTGTGTTCATGTGCTTGATTCATTTTACATTATACCATATACTTGCCTGAGTTTCCACATGGTCTTCTAACTGTTATGTTTAATGACCATATATTCATTCATCAAACTGCAATTTGAGGATTTGTTTAATAGCATTTATGAAATTGTTTATTCAATATTTAAGTTGTTCTTTTTTTCTATAACAAATATTATGGCAACAATCGCCTAATTTAAATAGTTTACATCTTCTATTTAATAATTTCTTTAATCATTCCTTTTTTTTTTTTTTTTTTTTTTGTTACAGAGCCTCAAGCTGTCACCCTGGATAGAGTGCTGTGGCATCACAGCTCACAGCAACCTCCAATTCCCGGGCTCAAGCGAGTCTCCTGCCTCCGCCTCCGAAGTAGCTGGGACTACAGGCGCCCACCACAACGCCCGGCCATTTTTTGGTTGCAGCCGTCATTGTTTGGTGAGCCCGGGCTGGATTTGAACCCTCAAGCTCAGGTGTACATGGCTAGCACCTTAGCCGCTTGCTGAGCCGTGGGAGGGAAGCTTGTTAAAGCTGCTGGGATGAGTGAATGCTGAGGAAGGAGGTGCAGGAGAGGACCTTGGCAGGCCTCCCTCTGGAGGTTTGAAGACCGTCCTGCACAGCTCTGGGATTGGCTGACAGACTTTACAATCTCAAAAAGGATGAAAACAATAAATGGCAGGGCAGACAGAATCAAGATGTCATTCTTTGGAAAGTGAAAAAGCCTGTGGAACTGGAGCTGACTTTCCTGTCCCTCCTCTCCCCAAATCTTCCATAAAGAAGGGAGTATCCACTGTGCCCCACCTGGTGTCACCGAGAGCTCTGTTTTTCTGTGCACTGAGGCCCTGACTTTCCTGGGTCTGGAGAGATGGGGAAGGTAGGGGAGCAGGTGGGAGTGGAGGCCTGGCTGGGGCTATTCCACAAGCTCCGGAAAGGGGCTCAGGTTCCCTAACCTTCTGTCTCGTCCTCTCAGCCTCTCCTTTGTCACTCTTCCACCATGCAGGGTGTCTTTGCATGCCTTTCCCCTAAGAGATAACAGGCCTGGGCTGGTAGCCAGAATCAGGTGCCAAGGCTGAGAGTGAGGGCTTCCAAGGCTGCTGAAGGCTGCTGCAAGGAAGTCAGCCCAGCCCTCCCAATTCAGCTGGGACTAACAGGGAGAGTTCAAGTACCAGCCAAAGTAAGAGAAGACTAGATCTCTTCATGTCCTGGATCTGCTGCATTCAGCTCCTTCCTGTTCCTCTGCCCTCTGGACACACAAGGCCCAGGGAGACACCTCTGAGCTGTGGGAAAGTGAGCGAGAAGCCTGCAGGGAGCAAGGGAAGACTTCTCTGTGTTGGAGTCTTCCTCCTGAGGGCCTGGGACCCTCCCTGGTGACTGCAAATCTAACCCCAGTGCTTGCAGGAAGACCTAGAGACTACAGAGAGACAGCCAGCCCCTGAGGGAGACCTATAGGCCCATAGCAGCACAAGTTCAGGCTCCCACAAGTGAGGGAGCTGTCTGTGACCACTGTGGTAGGACCTTAACAGGCAGGCAGGCAGGCAGGCTAATAGTAAGATGCAGAAAGTGCTGACTGCTTGGAGGGAGGGAGAAGGGCTGGGGTGGGTGTTAGACCCAGCCCTAACAATGTGGCTTGGGGCAGGGTCAGAGGGTTTCCCAGGGCTCCTTGGAAAGGGCCTGAGAAACCCACTGGTGATCAAGGGTGCATGCCTCAGGAGTAGGGCCCCAGCCAGCCTTCCCAGGAGCTCTCCTGTGAGCCGGGCCCATGGTGGACCACACTAATGAGCCCATAACATAGGCCTTTGATTAAGCAGCTCCCAGCACAGCAACTTTATTGAAACACGCCGAGGCCAGTGGCTCGTTCCCACCGCTCCCTGGTTCCCCAGGCAACAGCCCATGGTAGGGGACACTGTGCTGGGCATTTAGCGGGTGCTGACTGCTCAAGCTCACTGAGGGGCTGCCAGGGAGGTGAGGGGGTTGTAGTGCTGGGAATGAGAAGCCAGGGCATGAGGCAACATTACATCAGCTGAGTCCTATGGGGGCCAAGGTTCCTGATGTGGGGACTACCCTCCTCAGGGCAGGAAGGACAGTCTGGGAGAGAGGGCAAAGCTCCCAAGGCAGGTCTGGAGTTGAGGGTATGGAATGTAACTGGGTGGAATTTATTCTTGAGTTTGGGAAGACCAAGTCCCTATTCTCCCAAGAAAATGTCCTTTATTATACACATGTTGTCCGAGGACACTGCTGTTGAGACCTGTCAGCACCCTGTCATCTATTGTCAACAATGACCTGTGAACTCTCAGAGGCTGGGATCTCCAGAACAGTCTGCACCTCCTTACCAGCTCTGCTCAGGAGAGAGGCCTGTTCCTTCCTGTTCTCCACAGAGGCAGTAGTGGCCCCTGGGGCCAGGGTAGGGGGTTGGGTAAGTGGGGCAGGGGAGCAGGCCTTTTCCACTTGCACTGGGCTAACTTCAAATGTTACACTTCAGAGCTTTTGCTACAGTAACTACCAACACCACATGGACAGAAATCTAATGTTACCAAGTGGGACTTTTAAAATGTATTTATAACTTTATGGTTCAAAGTAATTTTGTTATGAAACAATGTAATAACAACAGTGGAAAAAGGCAAGATAATTTATGGAACACAATATCCTTAAAGCACAAGCTTCCATTTCTACCTCAGCTTAGTCTGGGGAGTGTGGTTGGTGTCCTTTGTTTGCTGTTTGTTTTAATTAAGGGTTAGTATTTTGGTGGTGAGGGAGAAGGGTGGCCTGGCCTGAAGGAGGAGAAATTCTGCAGACACACAGACATAAAGTATGCCTGCATTAAGAGTATATACACTTCACAGAACCCCTCAGGCTGGGTTAAACACACAAAACCAGCCCAATTCTCTCCCCATCTCCTGTAACCCCTCATCCTTCTAGTACTACTTTCAACACACGACAAACAAGGCACGTCCACTTTATAATACTTCTGAGAAAGGTAAGATAAAGTGTTCGTTCTTCCCCTGACCCCTAACAAACAATACAAGCCAAAAAAGGACACTGTCTCTCCCATACATTGGGGAGTGTGGGGGAGTAGGCTGAGCACCCATAGGGACCAGGGTCAGGGTTGGAAGGAGGCATATGGCTCTTAGGCCCTAGCATCCTGCTTGTCAGTAGCTCTGATGCTTGCTTCAGCCAGAAGAGCAAAGGAGGGGAAAAGTGTTCTGGACAAGGCAGCAGGTTTCTGCTCAGACAAGCTGGGTTTCCATCAGGAGGAATAGAGGAACTATTACCTGGGGAACAGGGAGCAAAGAGGGGAGGCTCAGGCCACTGAGGCTTACCAACAGCCAGGCCCTGGAGAATTATCATGAGTGTCTCAGGTGACGGGATGGGAGAGGGGGCAGGAAAAACCTCTGGAGCTGCTGGGTTAGCAGCAGCATCCACATTCCACAACCACACACAGGCCTCAGGCCCTGATCCAAGAGGCATTTCATAACCAATCCCTCATGAAGGAGCGCCACCAAGAGCTGCCAAGGGGAGAGAAGGGCGGGGCAGGCATGGGAAGAGCCTACAGAAAGAAGGTAGGGAGAAGAAGAGAGCCTTCTCACTTGTAACCAGGGTCCATGAGCTGCATAAGGATGCTCCTCGGTGGCAAAGGCGCCTTCCACTCCCGTGGAAACAAACGTGATGGCCATGTCACCCGTGATACTTTTATACGTAAAGTGCCGTCCATGCAGGAGCCTGCCCCTGGGGATGTGAACATGGAGACAGTGAGTATTAGGCCCTGGAAACAGCCCCCAAAACAGCAGGCCTGGCCAAGACTCTAGAACTACAGGGACATGCTCCTTGGGCCAGGATGCCTGGCAAGTGCCCTCCTGACTGCTCACCTGCCCGATAACGGGAGACTATGCAAAAATGTTCATTTCAACACCTTCAAAGAAAAGCTTCTCTCACAAGTTTAATAATGTCATCCTTCCAAAGGGCTCAAAGTTAGCAGCAACAATTCCAGATCAGAGTTCAAAAGAACTGTAGAAGTAGTGGAGTTCACCTCTCTCAAGTATAGGTGACAAAACTGAGGCCAGAGATGAAAATTAGCAATATGTCCAAGGTTATGCCCAGAGGTGGGGGATGGAAGTAGTATGTAAACAAAAACATTTTTTATTTTTGAGACAGAGTCTCACTATGTTGCCCTTAATAGAGTGCTGTGGTGTCACAGCTCACAGCAACTTCAAACTCTTGGGCTTAAGTGATTCTCTTGTCTTAGCCTCCCAAATAGTTGGGACTACAGGAGCCCACCACAATGCCCGGCTATTTTTGTTGCAGTTGTCATTATTGTTTAGCAGGCCTGGGGCGGGTTCAAACCCGCCTGCCTTGGTGTATATGGCCAGTGCCCTAACCACTGAGCTATGGGTGCTGAGTCAAAACATTTTTTCCTTTAAGAGACAGAGTCTTGCTCTGTCACCCTGGCTGGAGTACAATGGCCCTATCACAGCTCACTACAACCTCCAACTCCTGGGCTCAAGCAATCCTCCCAAGTAGATGGGACTAAAGGCAAGTTAATTTTGCTATTTTTTATAGAGACAGGGTATCCCTTACTCTTACTCAGGCTGGTCTCAAACTCCTGGCTTTAAGCTATCCTCCTGCCTCAGCCTCCCAAAGTGCTAGGATTACAAGTGTGAGCCACCATGCCCAGCCTCTAAATTTCAGAGTCCCTGGGATGACAGTATAGTGCAGAGTCCCTGGGATGACAGTATAGTGCCTTCATATCAGGACATTTCACAGTGTCCAGGGAAGAATCTGCTAGTTGCTTCTGGGCTTTTCCATAACATGATGTCCTTGTGGAGCTCAAAGGCCACAAGCACATCTTAAAACAAAAGCAATCAAACAAACAAAAAATGTTAAAGCCAAGTGGGGTCACTCTGATGGAGCTACTGAGAAGTTGTTAATCCCGTGTGGAAATATACCTTGGGGAAGGGTGAGCAGGGGCAGAGGTGCCAATCAACAAAGGAAGCAAACCCTGCTCTTTGTTTTCTCAGGCTGCCTTAGATTAACCCTTCACTAGTCTAAAAACTCTGAGCCTGAGCCATGGGAGTGGCTAGGAGGCAGCAGCTGGGGTCCTGGTGGTGGGCCCTGCTGGGTCCCACTCAATCTGACTGCATGCCCTGATGCCCAGGATGGCTGGCCTTGCTGGTTACACTTCAGGCTTCTTCTCTGGGCTTGGGAGACACTGGAGAGGGTCCAAACTGTCTAACTCCTTCTTCCTTGTCACTGTTCTCTTGAGTTTTGAGTTACTCTTGTTGCCTCCCCTGCTTTCAAAGTAAGGGTGGAACTCCAGAGGGCTGTAGAGGAAGTCAGAAGCAACAGATTCAGCCCAGTGCAGCATCACTAAGCAGAGAGCTGAATTCTGGCTATATGGCTGGGATTCTGGCACTATGGACAGCAGCAGAAGGGACACAGGTGGGCTTCCTGGTTCCATAAGGTGTCTGCTGGGCTGGCCAATGCATCTGAAGAGCTGACTGCTCAGCATGAGAAAAGCAACAAGCAGGAGAAATAAAGCCCAACCCACCAGAACCCTCAACCCACATCCTAGTGCTATTGGTGACCCTGCTATCCCCTGACTTGGGCTTGTGGAGTATCTGGGGGCATATGAGATCTCCTGGATCACAGAACTTTCCTAAGGGAAATAGAACTGAGAAACAATTCTCTGAACACAGGAAAGTACTTCAGCATCTAATCCCTGTGGATTCCCAGATTCTAAAACTTGCAAATGAGGAAGGTCTGTCAAACAAGCGATAAGGCCTGAGACCAATGGGGCTCTTTGGCCACGGTCTTGGGCCCAGTGGAGGTTGCTGCTGCTCTGAGCTAGACAAGAGATACAGAGAAGAGAGCACCTCTCAGCTGGGAGCAGGGGCTCACACCTGTAATCCTAGCATCCTGGGAGGCTGAGATGGGTGGATTGCTTGAGGTCAGGAGTTTGAGACCAACCTAAGCAAAGCAAGATAGGAGTTTGAGACCAGCCTAAGCAAAGCAAGACCCTGGCTCCACTAAAAATAGAAAAAAATAGCTGGGCATTGTGGTGGGCACCTATAGTCCCAGCTACTCAAGAAGCTGAGACAAGAGGATCATTTGAGCCCAAGAGTTTGAGGTTTCTGAGAGCTATGATACCATGCAACTCAATCCCAAGCCATCTGAGTGAGTCTCAAAAAAAAAAAGAGAGAGATGGCCAGGCCCAGTGGCTCACGCCTATAATCCTAGCACTCTAGGAGGCCAAGGCAGGTGGATTGCTTGAGCTCATTAGTTTGATACCAACTTGAGCAAAAGTGAGACCGTCTCTACTAAAAATAGAAAAACTGAGGCAAGAGAATCACTTGAGCCCAAGAGTTGGAGGTTGCTGTGAGCTATGTATGATGCCATGGCACTCTACCCAGGGCAATAGGTTGAGATTCTGTCTCAAAAAAAAAAAAAAAAGAAAAGAAAACGAGGGAGAGCCCCTCTCCAGGAATGATCCACAGGGCCAACTGGCTGCCACTGCTCAAAGTGGTGGGCCAGAGGCCTGGGCAGGGAGAATACTCGTATCCCAGTGAAATGGGGGCTCCTGGCTGGTCCAGAGTCCCCAGGCTCCCAAACAAGCCTAAGACAAAGAAGTTCTCCTCCCTTCCTTGAGCCCCAGACCCTGACAGGTGCCTCATTAAAGAAGATGGCAAGCAAAGGCCTGGTGACTCCTTGAGGGCTTTGGAGGATTTGGGCACTTGGAGAAGGGCTTGGGGAGGCTCTGAAGTGTCTCCTAGAGACCAAGATGGGTGCTGTGGGCTCACCTTAGGCAGAGAGGAATGAGGGCTCCCGACTCTTGGTTGAATTTCAGATGCACACTCTCCAGCTGCCGTGTGCGGATCAGCTCATGGGGAATAATGGCTGTGGAGCTGTCACTTTCCAAGCTATCTTTGCGGCTCCTGAGAAGCAAGCACAGGAACAGGTTTAGCACAAGGTAAAAACCACAGAGAGGAGCAAAATAGCAGTCTCTGGATAGGCACCTGAATAATAATGACAATGATGGTGATTGATGATAATGACAACAGCCACTATTCAATGTGTGCTTGCCAACTGCCAGCCACTGTGCCAAACACTTCTCACTGGCTGGATGCTCCACAACGCCTCCCAGAGGTGAGTACTACTATTATCTCATGTCTACAGATAAGGAACTGCAGATTCAGGTGGCACAGCCAGGGAGTGAGTGGAGCTGAGGTCTGGTCTCAAGAAGGCCTGGTTCTAAAGCCTGCATCTTTGGCCAATACACTATATTAAAGTTTATGGCACAGCAGCTTGTTTTTTTTTCCGGTGCTATCAGTAGGAGCTTCTGGGAGCCCTTCTTCTACTGCCCCAGAGCAACAGACCCTGAGCTCTCCAAGCCTCAGGTGGTCACCTCCAAGAGGAGAGTCTTAGGTGAGTCTAAAAATGCTCCTGCCAATGGCTGGGAGCTGCAGTGACATCCACAACCTCCATCTAACACAGACAGGATACAATTCTCACTAAGGGGACACAAGCCAGACTAGTGGGCTTGTCTGAGAGGTGGAACCAGACCTCTCTCCATCCCCCACTGTACTTAAGGCCCCAAGATCCCCATAACAGATTTCTCCTGACTATGACCTTGGGCACAGTGAATGGTAACTGTCTCCTTATACTTTCTCCTATCCTGCTCCATGCCAACAGCTTGTCTCACAGCTGGACCATAGAGTCCCTTTGCATGCTAAGATTAGTTCTTTCAAATTCAGCTGCTCCCACTGACAACCTCTCAAATATGCCTCAGCTGGAAATAAGAATCACTAACTGATCCCATTCAAAAGGCCGGATCCTGGTTTGGGCTCTGAATCTCAGGACAATTCTCCAAGTGTCCATCAAAATATTGGGTGAGAAGCTCTCATTATTAATCATTCAAGTGGCAGGCAGCAGCCACCCAGGATGACAGCCAGATAGCCACTGAGGGGCAGGCCCAACATCCTCACACATGGGGGAAGAGGAGGTACAAACTGGAGGCCTACAGCCAGTGAGGCCTCTCCAGAAAGGTGTGAGGTCGACAGGCAAAGAGATTGAGGATAAGGTTGGACAGCTAGGGCCCTGCTGAGGCAGTGGTTTAGAAATGCTCCCAAGGTAAGGAAGACTTCCCACCAGCTGGTCTTCTCCTGTATGAGAATCCACCCTCAGATTTGACTGCTCTTTCAGAAAGCAGTCCCTTCCTCTGGTTTCCTAAAGCAAACTCTGAAACTTCCTTTTCCCCTGGCTTCTCTTTGGCAAACCCTTTCACAAGATCTGTGAAGGAGACAAATGCTACAGCCAAGGGGGTCATGGTATTTCTAGAACTGGAAGGAAACTCTGAGGCTGTTTAATCTATCTCTTTCCTTTACAAAAGAGAGCCGGTAATGCATCCAAGGCCACAGAGCAGGTTTGTGGCAGGCCAGAGTAGGAGCCTCAGACTTCTGACGACTTCTCTTTTTCCCTTCCGCCAGGGCTGCCATACCTCCCTTCTGAGGGGTGGGGGCTCAGGAGTAACACAGGGTGCCCCCCCAAAGAGTAGCATTCAGGAATCAACAGCACCCATGTTAGTTGAGCACCAGATCCTCTGCTAAATCCATAGGTTTGCTCACTGACTTCTCACAGCAAGCACTGTGGTAGGTTCAGTTAATCCTTCTTTTATAGATGGGTAACTGAGGCTCAGAGGGGTGAGGTGACAAGCCTAAGGTCTCAGTGTGAGTTTAAGTGGAAGAGTCAGGGTGACTCACAATCGCTCCCCTGTGCCATCTCTGATAACAGGTTCTCACATCCAGATGAACCACCCTGATCCTGAAAGGAGCTGAGGCCTGACCTGCCCAGGCAGGGCCTGTAGGAGAATCCCAGCTTCTCTGGTGCAGGCAAAAATGCTGATGAACAGCAATGAGAGGTGGGGTGAGGGCTGGTGGAGAGGAATCAACAGCACACAGGGCTAGAAACGTCTCAAGCTGGAGGAAAAATAAATTGTTGAAAGTCAGCTAAAGTCACCTTGGTAACTGCCACAACACACTCACCCAGATCAAGGACATCAAACCCAACTGCAAACAGCTTTAAAGAAATGGAAAAGAACTTAATCATCTGAAGAATTAATGTGACAAGTGCCCACATTTACACCTCCCACCAACCTTCAATCATTTGAAAATGTACTTTAATCTTTTAAAAGAAAAAAAAATTACAAAATGCTAGATCTGCAGTCCTGGAGCTTGGGTATTTCCGGCATGCTGCTTCAATGGAAACCCGGCTGCTCCACACACACAGGAGCCCAGCTTTTTGCTGATTTGTTTTTTCTGGACATCGATGCAAGAAGCATGAATTATTCGTGTGGGCTGGGTGAGGTATTAAATCTGCAGCCGACACAGGTTTGCAATGTTTTGCATGGTTGTCAGCTTAATCTTAGTCATAAAAAAATAAGTAGTGTGCTCGGCAGTGTGGCCTAATTTTTCAGTTGAGTTGTTTTCTCCTAGTAGAAGAGAAGACAGGGTTTTGCGGGCTGGAAGGGAAAGGGGTTCCCAGGGAGGCATGGCCTACATCCACAGGGAACTGCCAGGAACATGGGGCCGGGGCCAGGGCCACGCTTCAGGAGATAGACTGACTATCGGCACAGGTTCTGGGTTTGAATCCTGTTTGATCTTGGGCAAATGACTTAACCTCTCCCTAAGCTTCAGTATCCTCTTGATGGGAATAAATAACAATATGGCTGTTATAAGGATTAAAGGAGATGACTCATGTGAGGCACTAACAGTGCCTGCGATGTCATAGGTGCTCAAAATATATCTCATCAATGCATTGATCTGTTGACATTAGCTTGTGGCCTCTAAAGTCTATCTGCTATTCCTGCAGGAATGTTGATGTCTTTTTTTTTTTTTTGAGACAGAGCCTCAAGCTGTCGCCCTGGGTAGAGTGCCGTGACATCACAGCTCACAGCAACCTCCAGTTCCTGGGCTCAAGCGAGTCTCTTGCCTCCGCCTCCCAAGTAGCTGGGACTAGAGGCGCCCGCCACAATGCCCGGCCATTTTTTGGTTGCAGCCGTCATTGTTTGGCGGGTCTGGGCTGGATTCGAACCCGCCAGCTGAGGTGTACGTGGCTGGCGCCTTAGCCCGTTGAGCCACAGGGGCCAAGCCAGGTAGCTATAGTTGTATTACGTTCCTCTATGGAAGAAACTATGCCATCTGTTCACCAAACCCTGTTTCCTTCTTCTGCTGGGCACACAGCTCAAGAACACTTCCCAACCTTCTTTGCACTGCAGTCAGATGAGGCCTTGTGGCTAAATTCTCACTAATGGCATGCAGACATAAGTGATGCCATGTCTCCAAAACTGACCCCTAACAATTATCCATGCTCTTGTTATTCCTCATCAGTGGACGAGATAAGGTCACAGTGGAAGATTTGGAGAAGACCTGGCATTACAGAGCCCATAACAAGGAAGCAGCCTAGGTTCCCAAGTGGGTGATGAGTGGAACAGAGCTCCCCCCGCACCACCTATACAAATGCAAGTGAGCACTGGTGGAAAAAAAGGATCTTGACAAAGGCAGCCACACACTGCCTTCTGATATCCTATGATCATGGAGGCTAAATTGAAGTTGTCTGAATACAAACTGAAGTTAACAAGCAATAATCATCTGGTCTGTGTGATCATGACAAACACCTAAAATAGTGACTAAAAAAATATGTACACTATAGTTCAAACTTTATGAGTCCCAAAGACTCATCTACAATTATATATTAGTTGAATCACCTTTTGATCACACACCATTCACAGGGCAGACCCCCCTCACGCAGGTTGAAGGAGGTAGTATATATTCCCTTCCTTTACCTGGCTGGCCGTGGGCTCTCAGAGTTTGTGGAAAGATCCTTTATAGTTTTTGAATTATTCATAATTCAAAGGGATGAAAATTCAAGTGCAGTGTTATTTTTAGAAAGTTGCTTTAAAATAAATTCCTACTATTATTTTAGTTTTACTTTTAATTTTCTTTATCCAGAACACTCTTTAAGGCCGGGTGTGGTGGCTCATGCCTATAATCCTAGCACTTGGAAGGCCAAGGTGGGTGGATTGCCTGTGTTCACAGGTTCAAGACCAGACTGAGCCAGAGTGAGACCTCATCTCTAAAAAAAATAGCCAGGTTGTTGCGGTGGGCGCCTGTAGTCCCAGCTACTCAGGAGACTGAGGCAAGAAAATCACTTGAGCCCAAGAGTTTGAGGTTGCTGTAAACTATGACACCATGTCACTGTATTGAGGGTGACAAAGTGAGACTCGGTCTCAAAAAAAAAAAAAAAAAAAGCCTAGAATACTCTTTTAAGAAATGGACTTTCTATTCCTTTTGAATCCATGTATTCTCAGTAAAATCAAAAACCAAACGAACACTGGGGACTACTACATAAAAAGTCTATAGGTGGGCTCGGCGCCTGTGACTCAGTGGGCTAAGGCGCCAGCCACGTACACCTGAGCTGGGGGTTCAAATCCAGCCCGGGCCCACCAAACAATAATGACGTCTGCAACCAAAAAATGGCCGGGCGTCGTGGCGGGCGCCTGCAGTCCCAGCTACTTGGGAGGCGGAGGCAAAAGACTCGCTTGAGCCCAGGAATTGGAGGTTGCTGTGAACTGTGATGCCACAGCACTCTATCCAGGGTGACAGACTGAGGCTCTGTCTCAAAAAGAAAAAACAAAAGAAGTCTATAGGTGAAAAATAGCTAATATTTAACATAACTGAGCACTCACCATGTGCCAGGCATTGTTCTAAAGCAGGAGTTAGCAGACATTTTCTATAAAGGGTGGATGGATAGTATATATTTTAGGCTTTGTCACCCGGACTGTCACAACTACTCAACACTGCCATTACGGAGTGAAAGCAGCCACTTTCAATACATAAATGAATAAGCATGACTGTGTTCTAAAAAAATACATTTTTTTATGGATTTCATATCCCTTTCACATATCATGAAATAAAAATCTTTTGATTTTTTCAACCACTTAAAAATACAAAGTCATTCTTAGCTCAAGAGTCATCAACAGCAAGCAGTGAGCCAGATTTTGCTATTTACTGTGTGATGAGCGAGGAAAGGCTGCTATGGGAATGTGGGGGAAGGACCTCTCCACCAGTTTTGGGAGGTTGGGGAAGAACAATGCCTGGCACAGGGTAAGTTCTAAATACATGTTGTAGAATGAATGGAAGAATAAATGAACAAACAAATAAGAAAATATTTTCCAAGTGCCTATTTGTGGGGGAATAACAAAGTTTAGAAATCAAGTTGAACTCATGCTGGAGTCAGACGGCAGAGAACTTTGAATTCCAACTACAAGAATATGGTGTTGGATGTGATTTGGAAAGTCCACTTTTTTGTTGTTGTTGTTTGTTTTTTTAGAGACAGAGTCTCACTTTCTCGCCCTCAGTATGGCATCACAGCTCACAGCAACCTCAAACTCTTGGGCTCAAGCAGTTCTCTTGCCTCAGTCTCCTAAGTAGTTGGGACTACAGGCGCCTGCCACAATGCCCAGCTACTTTCTTGTTGCAGTCTGGCCAGGGCTGGGTTCAAACCCTCCACCCTCGGTATATGGGGCCAGCTCCTTACTCACTGAGCCACAGGCGCCGCCCTGGAAAATCTACTTTTTAAGATATGAATCTACTTTTCCTATTTATGAAATTTAAAAATTGCATGAAGGGGAAGTTCAAGAATAGGCGTGGGGAGGGTTGCTTATTATAAAAAACACTAAATAGGAAGACCAGAGTGAGGACCTTTCCCTGCCAGTCATTGAGCACCTCAGGATGAGAGCTGGCCTCCTGAGATCCTCTCAAATGGTAAAAGAAGCAGCCTTTCATCCTTTGGCCATACTCGTTAGATTTCAGGATTGTCCATTTAGAACTTGTAATTGTAAAATACATAATACAAAAGTTGCATACATACAATTTAAAGAATAACCATAAAATAGAAACAGAACGTTTATTTCTATTTTCAGTTAATCTTAATCTATTGGTTGAGCTGATCAGGAGAGTGATGTGTTTAAATAGGACTAAAAAATCTTTGGCTTTGTCTGCAGGATGTATGAGATGTGTCTCCAGGGAATGAGACTAGAGTGGTTTTGGTATTTGAGCATTGTGATGGCCTTTTCACATGCTGACTTGTCGAGGCTAATCTCTAGTTGCCAGTTATTCATGCAGGTGCTGCTGTGAAGGGATTTTGCAGATGTGATTAGACTCCCTAATCAGTTGACTTTAAATTAAATCAAAAGTGAATTCATTCTAGGAGGGCCTGACCGAATCAGGTAAGCCTTTTGAAAGAGGGCTCAAGCCTTTTCTGAGCTCAAAGACTCCTAACAGTTCATGTCTGTGGGGTTCCTGGTTCCTTCCCTTCCTGACTACCTTCCCTATGGACTTCAGACTTGCTTTGCCAAATTAATTGTGTAAGCCAATTCCTTGTAAGAAATCTGTGTGTGTATTTAAATATACATAAACACACATACCATATATATGTATAATCTCCTACTTGTTTTGCTTCTCTGACTGAACTCTGATCCAAGTATTAAAAAAGAATTTGAATATACTATATACATTTTTACATATACAATGTATTATATCTAATTCACTATATACACATACCTATGTTCTGATTTGTTTTGCAACGTCCAGTCAATATGTCAGGTTTTAGAAAGCTGAGTTTAGAATTTCCTTCAATCCATTTCTTGAAAGCCTAAAAATGAAAAGCAATTATCAGTTGGACACTACTTGTAAACACATCTGTATCCATTCAATATTGAAATATATGCAAAAGGCAAAACAAAATTTTTTTTAAAAAGTTAGTATACATACAGTTTTCAGACTGATGAACCTGAGAGAAAAAGCTTCTTGGTAATTTAACTCTATGCAATAATTAATTATAATGATATAGATCTTTGTCACCTGATTAAAAAAATTGTACAGATTAAACTATAAGTGAAAAAAGCAAAGTTCAGAACAGTGGGCATATAGAATTAATAAGTGACTTCAGCAAGACTGTAGGACATGAGATCAATTTACATAAATCAATTGTACTTCTACTGACCAGCAATGAATAACTGGAATTTAAAAAGATTTTGGAGTGCCATTTATAATAGCCTAAAAAATTAATACCTAGGTATAAGTCTAATAAAATATGCTCTATGCTGAAAATGAGAAACTGCTAAAGGAAATCAAAGAGGTGGTTGGTAACCTCTAAGCCCTCAATGATCTCTGCCTCCTGTATTCAGAACCTGTGTAATGCTCTGCCCTGAGTGTGAACTGGACTTACTAACTTGCTTCTAATGAATAAAATATAACAGAAGTGATAGGACATCACTTTCAAGATGAAGTTATAAAATAACTTTGGCTTCCATATTAAACATTCTTTCTCAATCTCTGGGATAGAGGAACCTAGCTGCCAGGCTGTGAGGCAGCCCTGTAGAGAGGCCCCCATAAATGAACTCAGATGCACTTCTGCCAATAGTTAAGTTACGTGAGTTTGGAAGCCGTGTGGTGACTACAGCTGTGGCCAACACTTTCATTGCAGCCTCATGAGAGCCTTTCAGCCAGAAACACCCAGGTGTTTTAGATTCTTGACCCATAGATATTATAAAAAATATATGTTGTTTCCAGACACTAAGTTTTAGGGTAAATTGTTATTTAGCAGTATATAACTAATACAGAAGCCCTATAAATGAAGAGAGATACTACGGTCATGGATTGCAAGACTCGATATTGTTAAGATGTCATTTCTCCCCAATTTTATCTATAGATTCAACAAAATCCCAGCATACTTTTTCATAGATGTAGACAAGCTGACTTTAAAATTTATATGGAAAGGCAAAGAAACATAGCTTAAAAACAACTTTAAAAAAAAATAGAGGCTCTCTCGGTAAAATAAATCCTGTCTTACCACTGGAGTAAAAAAAAAATTGGAGGACTCATACTGTACCATTATAAAGCTATAATAATCAAGACAGTGTGAGATGGATTTAAAGATTTATGTATAAACCAGCAGAACAGAAAATCCAGAAATAAATCCATGCAAATATAGTCAACTGACTTTTAAAAAAATTATAAGGGCAATTCAATGGAGAAAGGAACAGTCTCATCAATATACAGTACTACAACAGGATGTCCATATATGAAAAGAAAAAAAAAATGCATCTCAACCCATACCTCACACCTTATATAAAAGTTAATTCAAAATCAACTGTAGAGTGCCAGGGCATCAGCCTAGTTCAAAGCAACCTCAAACTCTTGGGCCCAAGAAAACCTCTTGCCTCAGCCTTCCTACGAGTTCCAGCTAGAATGGAAGGAACCGCACCCAGCCAGAATGCAGAACTATTTGTGACCTTGGATAAGCAAAGAGTTTTTAGACATAATACCATAGGCAAAAATTCATGAAAGAAAAAATTGCTAATGAACTTTGTCAAAACTTAAAATCTGCAAAAGATACTGTTAAGAGAATGAAAAAGCAAGCCACAAACCTAAAGAAAGTATTTGCAAAAATATATTTCTAACAGATGACTTTCTTGTCAGAATATAAAAAGAACTCTCAAAGACCAGGCCTGGTGGCCCACAGCTGTAATCCTAGCACTCTGGGAGGCTAAGCTGGGAGGATCTCGTGAGTGCAGGGGTTTGAGACTATCCCAAGCAAGAGTGAGACTCCGTTTCTACTAAAAATAGAAAAATTAGCTGGGCATTGTAACAAGCACCAGTAGTCCCAGCTACTCAAGAGGCTGAGACAATAGATCGCTTGTACTCAGGAGTTTGAGATTGCTGTGAGCTAGGCTGATGCCACAGCACTCTAACCTGAGTAACAGAGTAAGATTGTCTCAAAAAAAAAAGAAAGAAAAAAAAATTCTCAAAAACTGATTAAAAAAAAAGATAAACCAATTTTAAAATAAGCAGAAGATCTGAACAGACACCTCGCAGATATAGAGCAGATATAGCTAAGTATATGACAGATGCTCGGTCACAGTAAACACTAATGAAATGCAGATTAAAACCCTAGAGAGAGATGCCATTACATATGCATAGAATGGCTAAAATTTAAAAATTTGAAAAAAGGACAAACTACATGCTCTATAGGTATCAAGACTTAGAATCTATAATGATTAATACAGTGGAGTATTAGTGTAAGAATAAACATAGATACTCAGAACAGAATAGAGAACCCACACATACATGGATTCTTAAGAGAGGGCAATCATTTCAGTGAATGGCCCTGAGATAATTTGTTACCCACAAGCAGAAAGCAAGCTTACATCCACAAGCGCTCTGGTTTTCACAAAGAGAATGGTCCTTGTCTCTGGGTTTAAGTGGTACTCTTCCTGTAGGATGAAGCAGAGGTCTTCAAGTTTAGGGTTTTCGTTGCTGGGATCCATGGAAACAGTTTCTAGTTCCTGCAGCTTTTCTGCAAATGGGGGAAATTTTACAAAGGGCTTATAAATTCTAAAATTTAGAATACACGGTGACTTATAGCTATAGTTTAAACCATTAATATCTCAATCTTTGATTAGAATTTTGTAAGTAATAACTACCAACTTAATTCAGTATAATCTTTTTAGAAGATAATTTGGCAATATCTATCAAAACATAAAACTCACACCCCCTTTAACCCAAATATTTCACATCTAGGAATTTTAGACTTACTTATATTTAGAAAATTATAGACAAGAAGTCCAAAGACGTTCATTGTACTACTGTTCAGAATATAAAAGAAAAATACAAAACAACCTAAGTGCCTAATAATAGGGAAATAATTCAATAGGTTGTGGGCTATGCATTTCATGTTAATACAATGTATCTGTTAAAATTAATAAGAAAGCTATGTACATGTTAATATAAAAAAAGCTCAAAGATATTTTTGGGTTTTTTTTGCATTTTTTGGCTGGGGCTGGGTTTGAACTTGCCACCTTCAGCATATGGGGCCGGCGCCCTACTCCTTTGAGCCACAGGCGCTGCCCGAAAAAAGCTCAAAGATATTTTAAGTTTCAAAAAAAAATCAAGATATGGAATGGTATATTCAGTATGTCCTGATCTAATATAGTTATAAAACAATGGTGTGCTAGAACCAGATCATACCAGGCTATGAAAGTCAATTGTTAAATTCAAGAATTGTGTGAGGTTTTAAATATAGTCATTATTAAAAATTCAATTATATAAACTTATAATTCAGTAACATATTAAAAACACATAAAAAATAGCTAAAACTCATTTTCTAATTAGTTTATTACTTTTTACTATTATCTATGTTCTTGAAGTTGTTTATACCCCTTGTATCTGTATAGTAGAAATGCTGTAGAAAGAATGATTTGCTATTGTTTATCTCTTTTTTAACACTAGTGCATCATATTGGTGGTTTGAAATTGATTATAGCGGAAATAAAGACCATGGAGGTCAAGAAAACACTAAAAGTACTCTTCATTTATTATTTTGTTGACAATTTAAACTCATGTAAGTGGGCTCAGCACCTGTAGCACAGTGGTTATGGCACCAGCCACATACACCAAAGTTGGCAGGTTTGAACCCAGCCTGGGCCAGCTAACCAACAAGGACAACTGCAACGAAAAATAGCCAGGTGGTGTGGCAGGTGCCTGCAGTCCCAGCTAAGGGAGGCTGAGGCAAGAGAATCACTTGAGCCTGAGAGTTTGAGGTTTCTGTGAGCGATGATGTCACGGCACTCTACCAAGGGTGACATAGTGAGACTCTGTCTCAAAAAAAAAAAAAATTACGTAAGTGACAGGAAAAAATGCAGATTAAAGTTAGCTATTACATTATGACCAGCACCAAAAAGTGAGAAAATATTTTTCCAATTTTTGAAAATTAGTATATAATTCAGCAATGAGTTGCTCATACTGTTGACAAACAAGTGCCAACATACATCTTCATTATTTCATTTTCATTTAATTATTACATTAATGAAAACATATACCAACATTCATATCAAAATTGCACTTGTGAGGGGCAATCCTTGGTTGGCTATGGATACATGAGTTCTGCAAAAACCACCAAAAGCATTCTATGAGAATCAATTGGCTATGTGGAATTTACAATAAAGATTATTGTATTATTATTTATTTATAACTCATGTACTATATCCATCTTCTATATAAATAAAATTTATAATAAATTTCTATACATACATATGCATATAAGCTGATTGCTAATTTTTTTACCAGCACACTACTGGTTACATATATGCATAGTAAATGCTTATACAGACCAAAAAAATATTTAGTAGTGATTGTGTTTGCGTAAAGGAATTTAAGAGAGGGAGAAGAAAAATTTTTTTGTTTAGTATCGTTATTTTGTGTTAATATGGGAGCAGTGAAATTATAGCCCATTTTGGGTTTCTTTTCATTCATAAGTGTATACAAATTATAGTCTTCTTAATATCCAATGCTTTTTTGTATTTTTAAATCTTTATAAAATTACTAAAAGTTAAACAAAAAGAATGCTACTATCTATAAACTATATGGGATTTGCAAATACTACTAATTTCCCTTCTTTTAAACAAGAAATGGTATAAGCAACAAAATCTTTCCATAGGTACTAGATTTCACTAAAGGTAAATAATCCTACCATCTATAATATCTTCTTAAACTCAGGACAACAACTCCCTTAGCATGGCCAAACTTAGGGTATGCTAAACACATTACATGTTTGTACTGCCATTCCAGTCACCAAACTCCCCTTCCTCTTCTGAAAACATCACCCACCTTCAAATCTCCTAGTAAGATCTTGCTCAATCTCGTCAAATCCTGCTGCTCTGACATTGCTGAAGAAGTCTTTCAAGTAATCCAGAGCATCTTTCATTCGAGCATGTTCACTGATAATCAGGGCATCATTATATTTCTGTTTAAAATAAAAATTAGGTTTCAATATGGTTCCAGTCTCTAACGTGTTCACTGTACTTAAGTTCATTAGCTGTGCATAGGCAATTCATTTTAAGAAAACTTTCTCAAAGCTATTCCAGTTTAGTTTTTTAAGATAAATGGCCCCTAACAGTTCCATAATAAAACTTTTGAACCAAATACTGTTTTTTAAAAAATATATCAATTAGATAGAAACATTAATTAGTTACAATCACCTTGGATTGTTGAATTCTACCTTAGAAAAGAAAGACTAGATGAAAAACACATCAAAGATTTAAAAATAATAACAAAAGCAAATCTCCTTCCACATCAACCCGCCTCATAATTCAGACATGCAACTAATTTTTATACATATGAAGCCATCACTAAATTATAAATGAACCTTTCAGAGTGATGGCCCTGACCATCTATACCAGATAGTCAATTAAGCTAATTATAATTCTACAAATGGATGTTAATTGAATGTATTTTTAAATATTTTCAATGAAGTTTGAAGTTATTATTTAGGAAACAGCTAGAAAAATCCTAGTATGGTTTTCTTTTAGCATCACTGAATAAGTGCTTCTGACCTGATGCTGTTCTACCTTTGCCTATTACTGATTACACTAATCAGATTTATGTTTTCCAGAAAG
>CAUYRH010034830.1:0-15793 GCA_963574655.1 Perodicticus potto | reverse complement strand
CAATGACAGCTGCAACCAAAAAATGGCCGGGCATTGTGGCGGGCGCCTGTAGTCCCAGCTACTTGGGAGGCAGAGGCAGGAGACTCGCTTGAGCCCAGGAATTGGAGGTTGCTGTGAGCTGTGATATCACAGCACTCTACCCAGGGGGACAGCTTGAGGCTCTGTCTCAAAAAATAAATAAATAAATAAATAAATAACTGGCCTTGCATCAGGTGCCTGCAGTCATAGATACTTGGGAGGCTGAAGCAAGAGAATCGATTTAACCCAAGTGTTTGAGGTTGCTGTGAGCTATGATGCCTCAGCACTCTACCGGGGAAAAGACAATGAGACTCTGTCTCAAAAGAAATCATATTCAACATTGTAATTTTACTTTTGCAAAGCAAAAGTAATGTTTTCTGTAGTTTTCACCCTATAATCACTGAAAATAAAAGTTCTTCAGCAGTAACTATATGAAGAGAGAGAGACTATCTTCCATATATCAGTTTGGTTTTTTTTTTTGAGACAGAGTCTCACTTTGTCACGCTTAGTAGAGTGTCATGGCATCATAGCTCACAGCAACTTTAAACTCTTGGACTCAAGAGATTTTCTTGCCTCAGCCTACCAAGTAGCTGAAACTACAGGCACCCACCACAATGCCCAGCTGTGTTTTTAGAGATGATCTCTCTTTGGCTAAGGCTGGTCTCGAACCTCAGATGAGCTCAGGCAATCCACCCATCTCAGACTCCTAGAGTGCTGAGATTATGGGTGTGAGCTGCTGCACTTGGCAATAGGATTTTTTTTTAAGCTAAAAATGATTTATTTGGCTTGGCGCCTGTGGCTCAATGGGCTAAGGCGCCAGCCACGTACACCTGAACTGGCGGGTTCGAATCCAGCTCGGCCTGCCAAACAACAAATGACGGCTGCAACCAAAAAATGGCCGGGCGTTGTGGCGGGCACCTGTAGTCCCAGCTACTTGGGAGGCGGAGGAAGGAGACTCGCTTGAACCCAGGAATCGGAGGTTGCGGTGAGCTGTGATGGCACGGCACTCTATCCAGGGTCTATCTCCAAAAAAAATAAATAAATAAAAATAAAAATGATTTATTTAACCTTGAATTAGGTAAAAAGGAGGAGAAACGGGTCATGAAGCTGAAAGAGTAGGTAAGGGAGGGATCCTAACGAGGGCTTGCCCTTGACAAATGACAGTCTAGGTAAGGAATTCATGGCAATATGGTGCAATATGATTTTTGGTGTTTTTTTGCAGTTTTTGACTGGGGCAGGTTTGAACCCGCCATCTCTGGTATATGGGGCCAGTACCTTACTCCTTGAGCCACAGGCGCTGCCCAATAGGATTTTTCTTTTTTTCCCGCAGTTTTTGGCCGGGGCTGGGTTTGAACACACCACCTCCAGCATATGGGGCCGGCTCCCTACTCCTTGAGCCACAGGTGTCGCCCCAGTAGGATATTTTTTAACTGAAATTAGACATGGAGAGAAAAAATAACCCAAGAAATATTAATCTACCTTATTGTTAACGTTATCTCAGTTCCTTAATTCTAAGAAAACCACAGAAATAACCTTCCAATGTACTACATCAACACAAAATTCATACTAACATTACTTTTCTATAGAATTATAAATTTTATAAAGCTTGGTTCCTTTTTTGATTTCTAAATGATCTGCAAAGAAGAAACAAATGATAGGGCGGCGCAGTGGCTCACCCCTGTAATCCTAGCACTCTGGGAGGCTGAGGCAGGTAGATTGCTTAATCTCAGACCAGTCTGAGCAAGAGCAAGACCTTGTCTCTAAAAATAGCCCAGCGCTGTGGCAAGCGCCTGTAGTCCCAGGTACTCGGGAGGCTGAGGCAAGAGGATACCTTTAGCCCAAGAGGTTGAGGTTGCTGTGAGCTATGAAGCCATGGCACTCAACCCCAGGGCAACTAAAAAAAAAAGCAAATGGTATTATCTTTCTGCCAATGAGGCAAAAAGGGGCTTACAAATTTAGTTCAAAATATGTCAAATGATATGGAAGAGTGCCCAGCCAGAAGATGAACTACATTATATTAGGAGGGGAAATAAAAAGTAAAGTTTATATTGTACGTATCATGTAATAATCTAAAAGTTCTCTTGTATAAATTGACAAAAATATCTGAAAATGGTAAGGAGAAAAAAAGCCTATACAATTTCTATTTCTGAGAATTTGTTTTTTCTTCTATTGTTATTATTATTTTTCATCAGAATTTCCTGAGTTTTTTTTTTTAGGGTCCTAAAACTGATAAATTATTATTATTATTATTATTATTATTATTATTATTATTATTATTATTTTAAGACAGAGCCTCAAGCTGTCACCCTGGATAGAGTGCTGTGGCATCACAGCTCACCGCAACCTCCAGTTCCTGGGCTCAAGCGAGTCTCTTGCCTCCACCTCCCAAGTAGCTGGGACTACAGGCGCCCGCCACAACACATGGCCATTTTTTGATTGCAGGGGTCATTGTTGTTTGGCGGGCCCTGGCTGGATTCGAACCTACCAGCTCAAATGTACATGGCTGGCGCCTTAGCCCATTGAGCCACAGGTGCTGAGCCTGATAAATTATTTTTAATATCCCATGATGTTTAAATAATATATATGTATGATATATGTATATGTATATGATTATATATGTATATAATATATATATATGTATGTATAAAGCTAATTGTCTACCCTATCTAGCCATCCGTCATCCAGGATACCACATTACATTTAGTACTCACATCTCCTTAGCCTTCTCTGCTCTGATAATTTCTCAGATTTTCCTTGTTTTTGAACAGACTTTTTTGTTTGTTTTATTTTGTTTTTACAGAGTCTCTCTCAGAGACAGAGCTTTACTTTGTTGCCCCAGGCTGGAGGGCCATGGCCTCAACCTAGCTCATAGCAACATCAAACTCCTGGGTTGAAGTGATCCTCCTACCTCAGGCTCCAGAGTAGCTGGGGCTATAGTGTGTGTACCATGACACCCAACTAATTTTTCTTTTCTTTTTCTTCTTTTTTTTTGAGACAGAGTCTTACTTGGTGCCCTCCATAGACTTCCGTGGCATCATAGCTCACAGCAACCTCAGACTCTTGGGCTCAAGTGATTCTCTTGCCTCAGCCTCCCAAGTAGCTGGGACTACAGGTGCCCACCACAACACTCAGCTATTTTTTTAGAGACAGGTGTCTCAACCTAGCTCAAACTGGTCTGGAACCTGTGAGCTCAGGCATTCCACCCACATCAGCCCCTCAGAGTGCTAGGATTATAGGCCACGCACCAGGCGGTTTTTGAATAGTTTTGAAGAATTTCCTTTGACAGTCTTGATCAGGTAGTTTATAGGATGTCCCTCAGTATGAATTTGTCTGATGTTTTTCTTCTTCTTTTTTTTTTTTTTTGGTAGAGGCAGAGTCTCACTTTATCACCCTTGGTAGAGTGCCGTGGCGTCACACAGCTCACAGCAACCTCCAACTCCTGGGCTTAGGCGATTCTCTTGCCTCAGCCTCCCAAATAGCTGGGACTACAGGCGCCCGCCACAACACCCGGCTACTTTTCTGTTTTGCAGTTCGGCGAGGCCGGGTTTGAACCCGCCACCTTCGGTATATGGGGCTGGCACCCTACTCGATGAGCCACAGGCGCCGCCCTGTCTGATGTTTTTCTGAAGGTTAGAGTGGGATATGTGTCTGGGGGAGGAAGATCATAGAGGTGAAGTGTCGTTCTCATCACCTCATATCCAGGGTACATGCTACCCACCTGATTGTCATTGATGTTAACCTTAATCACCTGGCCAAGGCAGTGTTTGTCAGCCTTCTCCACTGAGAAGTTACTTTTCCCTCCACTTTCCATACTATGTAGAAGCAAATCCTCAGGTACAGCACCACACTCAAGGTGTGGTGATGGTGGTTGTCATGAATTAAGCTCTACCACCACGATAGGGGATTATCTGCATAAATTATTTGGCATTCTTCTAAATGAGAAGGAAATTTTCTTTTCATTTTGTTTTCATTCAACCTTTTGCTTATATCACGTATGAATTCGCGGATATTTACTTTTGTACTTTGGGCTAGGATTCAATGCTACCTCATTTATTTTCTTTTGCAAATTGAACATTGTCTAATTTGGACATTGGAAGATCTTTTAGTTAGCTGCAGTGTGCCTTTGGCATGCCTCCATCATTGTGGGGTTTTGTTTTATTTTTAGTATTTTCTTACTTTCTGGTGCCTGCCTCATCTGTATTTCCTACTCATACAGCAGCCATTTCTCCAAGAAACCCTAGTTCCTTTTCTTGAAGAAGGGTTTTAGAAACCAAGATTTGGATGCTGGGTGTGCTCATTGTTTCTGGTGTATCATTGCTTCTAGGCCCTTTCAGAGGCCAGTGCTAAGCTACAGGTATACACTAACCCATATGTACATACAAACCTATAAGGTTTCTGAAAATATCCACCTCTATAATAAACATGAGTTCATATCGATGTCTCCTACTGTAATGCATCTTTTTTGGAGACAGAGTCTTACTTTGTTATCCAGGCTGGCATTGTTCTTCTGGGCTCAAGGGTTCTTCCTGCCTCAGCCTTCCACATAGCTGAAATTACCATAGTGTACCACCACACATGGATGTGGCCTCTTGTTTGTTAATAAGAGTAGTCATGTTCTTTTTTCTGGTTTTTTTTCTTTTTTTTTTTGAGACAGAGCCTCAAGCTGTCACCCTGGAGAGAGTGCCATGGCATCACAGCTCACAGCAACCTCCAATTCCTGGGCTCAAGCGAGTCTCCTGCCTCTGCCTCCAAGTACTGGGACTACAGGTGCCCGCCACAACGCCTGGCCATTTTTTGGTTGCAGCCGTCATTGTTGTTTGGCGGGCCCAGGCTGGATTCGAACCTGTCAGCTCAGGTGTACGTGGCTGGCGCCTTAGCCCGTTGAGCCACAGGCGCCGAGCCTTTTTTTTTTTTTTTTTGAAATAGAGTCTCACTTTGTTGCCCTCAATAGAGTGCTGTCACGTCACAGCTCACAGCAACCTCAAACACTTGGGCTTAAGAGATTGTCTTGCCTCAGCCTCCTGAATAGCTGGGACTATAGGTGCCTGCCACAACACTCGGCTATGGGATCTTGCTCTGGCTTAGGATGGTCTTGATCTCATGAGCTCAGGAAATCTACCCACCATGGCCTTCCAGAGTGCTAGGATTACAGGCATGAGCCACTGCGCCTGGCCCTCTTTTGTTTGTTTGTTTGTTTGTTTCTGGGGCCAGCGCCCTACTCACTGAGCCACAGGTTGTTTTTGTTTTTTTTAGACAGAGTCTCACTTTGTCACCCTGGGTAGAGTGCCATGGCATCATCATAACTCACAGCAACCTCAAACTCTTAGGCTTAAGATCCTCCTGCCAAGTAGTTGAGACTACAGGCATCCACCATGATACCCAGCTAGTTTTTCTATTTTTAGTAGAGACCAGAGTCTTGCCTTTGCTCAGGCTGATCTCAAACACCTGAGCTCAAACAATCTATTTGCCTTGGCCTTCCAGAGTACTAGGATTCCAGGCATGAGCCACCACATCTGGCTTCATGTTCTTTCTCAATCTCTCTCTTTTTCCTGACTAGTTATTTCAATGGGTCCAAACTGGCACTATTCATATAATTATTCATATATTTAACAAGTGCCACCATGTTTTAGTGAGAAAGAACTTATTCCATTTTCCCAGGAACCTTGACATATTAGGGAGTAGTGAGGTGATAATCAAATCCCTGAGGAAAAGGGAAGGTGGCACTGCTCATTGCCCCTTCCAGAAAATGCTGGTGAAAGAGGAGATAGGGGTAGCAAATGAATTGAAGGTCTATTTACCAGTTATTCCTGCTTTTTATGGATAGAGCTCACTGTCTATGCTGGAGAGTTCTTTACTTTAAGATGAATCCATATCATAAGGAGTGTGTTTCAGGTTTCTCACTTTAAGGGCTCCTGGAGGTCCCTTGTGGTGTCTCACGCCCGTAATCCTAACACTCTGGGAGGCCAAGATGGGTGGATTACCTGAGTTTACAGGTTCAAGACCAGTCTGAGCCAGAGCAGGACCCCCACCTCTAAAATTAGCCAGGCATTGTGGCAGGCGCCTGTAGACGCAGCTACTCAGGAGGCTGAAGCAAGAAAATCATTGGAGCCCAAGAGTTTGAGGTTGCTGTGAGCTATAACGCCATGGCACTTTACCAGGGGTGACAAAGTGAGAGATGCTATCTCAAAAAAAAGGGGGGAGCGGCACCTGTGGCTCATTGAGGAGGGCACCGGCCCCATATACCGAGGGTGGCGGGTTCAAATCCGCCCTGGGTGAACTGCAACAAAAAAAATAGTCGGGCATTGTGGCAGGCGCCTGTAGTCCCAGCTACTTGGGAGGCTGAGGCAAGAGAATCGCCTAAGCCCTGGAACTGGAGGTTGCTGTGAACTGTGTAACACCACGGCACTCTGGGGGCGATAAGGTGAGACTCTGTCTCTACAAAAAAAAAGGGGGGGGGCAGGCTCCTGGAAAACTGTAATATAAATTATATTTTTATGATTCCAAGTATGTTGCTTATGTAATCAATTAAAGCAGAAGCTGGGTATGGTGGCACACACCTTAGCTACTCAGAAGGCTGACATAGAAAAATCCTTTGAGGCTCAGCGCCTGTGGCTCAGCGGGCTAAGGCGCCAGCCACGTACACCTGAGCTGGTGGTTCGAATCCAGCCCGGGCCTGCCAAACAACAATGATGGCTGCAACCAAAAAATGGCCGGGCGTTGTGGCGGGCGCCTGTAGTCCCAGCTACTTGGGAGGCGGAGACAAGAGACTCGCTTGAGCCCAGGAATTGGAGGTTGCTGTGAGCTGTGATGCCACGGCACTCTATCCAGGGTGACAGCTTGAGGCTCTGTCTCAAAAAAAAAAAAAAAAAAGAAAAATCCTTTGAACCTACGAGTTCAAGACCAGCTTGAGAAACACAGTGAAAACCCTGTCTCAAAAATGAATGAATGAGGCTTGGCGCCTGTGGCTCAACGGGCTAAGGTGCCAGCCACGTACACCTGAGCTGGTGGGTTTGAATCCAGCCCCGGCCCGCCAAACAACAATGACGGCTGCAACCAAAAACTGGCCGGGCGTTGTGGGGGGCACCTGTAGTCCCAGCTACTTGGGAGGCAGAAGCAGGTGACTCGCTTGAGCCCAGGAATTGGAGGTTGCTGTGAGCTGTGATGCCACAGCACTCTATCCAGAGTGACAGCTTGAGGCTCTGTCTCAAAAAAAAAAAATGAATGAATAAGTAAAAATATAAAGCAGAGTTCTTTTTTTCCTCATTAGACACTACTTTTCATTTTTTCTTTTTTTGAAACAGAGTGTCACTACGTCGCCCTTGGTAGAGCGCTGTGGCATCACTGCTCACAGCAACCTCAAACTTTTGGGCTTAAGCAATTTTCTTGCTTCAGCCTCCCAAGTAGCTGGGACTACAGGCGCCTGCCTCAATGCCTGGCTAATTTTTTTGGTTGCAGTTGTCATTGTTGTTTAGCAGGCTTGGTGTTAGGCTTGGTGTATGTGGCTGGTGCCCTACTCACTGAGCTATGGGCACTGAGCCTACCTTTCATATCTTAGAAATCTTTAAATTTAGCAAAGTATTGCATATAACAAATAGTTGGAAAAGCTAGGAAGGCTTTCTCAAAAGCCTAAGCTACTGATTCTTGCTTCAAAGAATATTGTGATAGAACCTTTGGCAATGTTAATAAATATCCCTAATTTCTCAGATAAAGGCAAAAATCAAAGTGCCTCCTACCTTCTTTCTTCTTTCTATTCCTGGCCATACTGCCTACTTTCTAGTTACACTAGTTTCAGCGTTATTCCATGAACATATTTTACATTTTCTTTTTTTTTTAGAGACAGTCTCATTTTGTCGCCCTCGGTAGAGTGCTGTAGCGTCACAGCTCACAGCAACCTCCAGCTCTTGGACACAAAGGTGATTCTCTTGCCTCAGCCTCCTGAGTATCTGGGACTACAGCCACCCACCACAACGCCCGGCTATTCTTTTTCTTGTTGTTGTTGTTGTCATTGTAATTTGGCCGGGCCGGGTTCAATTTCTTTTTTCTTTATTTTTTTTTTGAGACAGAGCCTCAAGCCGCTGTTCCAGGTAGAGTGCCGATGCATCACAGCTCACAGCAACCTCCAACTCCTAGGTTCAAGCGATTCTCCTGCCTCTGCCTCCGAAGTAGCTGGGACCACAGGCGCCCGCCACAATGCCTGGCTATTTTTTTTGGTTGCAGCCGTCATTGTTGTTTGGCGGCCTGGGCTGGATTCAAACCCGCCAGCTCAGGTGTACGTGGCTGGCGCCTTAGCCACATGAGCCACAGGCGCCAAACCAACCAGGCTGGGTTCAAACCCGCCACCCTCAGTACATGGGGCCGGCGCCCCACTCACTAAGCCACAGGCGCTGCCCCTCATTTTCTTAATAAGCTTGGAATGCCATTTCCTCATTCTCTCATCAAAGTTCTCATCACTTTAACTCAGATGTTATCTCAGCTTGGAAAAATCCCCCAGTCATCCCATACAAAATAAATTACCTGGGCCGTGCCTGTGGCTCAGTGGGCAGGGTGCTGGCCCCATATACCTGAGGGTGGCAAGTTCGAGCTTGGCCCAGGCCAAACTGTAACAAAAAATAGCCGAGCGTTGTGGCAGGCGCCTGTAGTCCCAGCTACTCTGGAGGCTGAGGCAGGAGAATTGCCTAAGTCCAGGAGTTGGAGATTGCTGTGAGCTGTGACGACACAGCACTCTACCAAGGGTGATAAAGAGAGATTCTGTCTCTGAAAAAAAAAAAGAATTACCTGTAACGTTTGTACTCATTTCCCCTTTTAGCTGATGGTTAGAGATGTGTCTAATTCATATGAGTGTCTCTAGAGCCTACTGTAGAATGGGCATTCAATAATGTTTATTCACTAATTGACAAAGGAATGAACAAATATATTGACACAAAGTTGTTTCAGATGCTGCTTCATGGACATCATAACTTGCCCCTAGGCAAATATTTGAAGTATTTAGAGTAGAAGACATACAGCAGTGAGAGTCAAGGACTAGAGATTTTCTAGTCCTAGCTCAGCCACCATCTATATAGCCTTAGAAAAATCACTTCACCTTTCTGTATACCATTAGATCAATCAACCAGTGTGTCACAGCTGAGAAAATGTTTAAAGATCATTAATTAAATTATTTTTATTTATTTAATTTTTTTTTTTTTGAGACAGAGCCTCAAGCTGTCCTGGATAGAGTGCTATAGTATCACAGCTCATAGCAACCTCCAATTCCTGGGCTCAAGCGAGTCTCCTGCCTCCGCCTCCCAAGTAGCTGGGACTACAGGCACCCGCCACAACACATGGCCATTTTTTGGTTGCAGCAGTCATTGTTTGGTGGGCCCAGTCTGGATTTGAACCTGCCAGCTCAGGTGTACGTGGCTAGCGCCTTAGCCTGTTGAGCCACAGGCGCCAAGCCTAATTAAATTATTTTTGAAAGAAGTTCAAAGCACAGTAAGTATATTCTTTTCCTTACTCTTTTTGTCTTGTTTGTTTTTTTTTTTTTTGAGACAGAGTCTCACTTTATCACCCTCAGTAGAGTGCTATGGCATCATAGCTCACAGCAACCTCAGTCTCCTGGGCTCAAGCGATTCTCTTGCCTCAGCCTTCCAAGTATCTGGGACTACAGGCACCTGCCACAATATTTTTAGAGTCCGGGATGCTCTTTGGCTTAGGCTGGTCTTGAACCTGTGAGCTCAGGCAATCCACCCACCTTGGCCTCCCAGAGTGCTGGGATTACAGGCATGAGCTACTGTGCCGGCCTTTTTTACTCTTTTTTTGATCAACATACTTTAAGTGTGCCACAGAAGTTTAACTATAGATTCAAGTGTGCTGTGAGATTAAAAAAAAAAGGATGAAAAACTCTGTACTAGATCAATTCTCAGTCTAGAATGGGATCAACCTCAAGTATTTGGGGTCAGAAAAATCTTTTTCGTCCTCTGATAAAATGATTACTAATCTTATAAAATACTATATACATATAAGCCTTATGAGAAACTTATGGCTCAGTCACAAATTTTAGGTATTTTTATCCACTGTCATGTATTTTATCCCTTCCATTTATGTTTCATATTATTTCTATGACATTTATTATAGTTATACTTAAAAATATACCCCAGAAACATAGCAATGTACACGTTAATATTCCTATCTTTCCCAGGCATTAACAGCTTAAAGAAATCTGGTTAGTTCAGTCTAAAATGTTGGGCACTTAACTAAATAAACCAGCAGTTGATTCTGAGGACATCTCTTACCGATTAAAAAAAATGTCAAATAGCAGCATTCGAAATGAACACTACATTTTATCTTTATAGTTTTTAATAAGAAAAGTACACAATGCTTAACAAAATAACAGCCTAAACCCGCTAGGAGCCCTAAAAGACAAGGAAAGACATGTTGAATTTGGCCTTGGCAGATTCCCCCAGGCTAAATTAGTCATTTGTTAGGTATTCCTATAGTACTTTGTACAGACCTTTTTTTATGTGCTTATCACACTTAATAGTATGTAATTAAACTTCTGTTTTTCCTACTATACTATTGAGTACCTTTACAAAGATACTCATCCTCCTATCTTTAGCACCTTGCTTCAGATCTTGCTCATAGCAAATGCCTAATCAATATTTGCTTGATGAACAAATAAGAAAGATGGAATGTGAATTGAGCCTTGACTGCTGAGGGTTTCAGTAGGCAGAGAAGCAATAAAGAGCTTCACTCAGGGGAGTGACATGATCAGAACTGGACTTGGAAGATTACTCTGATTTAATTTTATTTTATTAGAGACCTTGATTATTTTGAAGGACGTGGCTCAAACCATGTTGCAACATCTAATTGCTGAATTTTTAGGAATATTAAAAGCCAGTTGTTAAAACACTGTTACTATCAAAAATTAGATTATATGAAAAAATTAGATTATATTTTCAATTATATTTTTAAAAATGTAAATACTCAAAACTCATCACTTCTAAATTATTTTTTTACATTTTATTATCTGTGTTCTTATGTCTATTGTATCTATATGGTGAAAATGCTAATATGATATGCTACTGTGCATCTCTTCCCCCAAGTTCATGTTCAGTGATATAATGTTGGTAGCTTGAAAGCAGCCATGATGCAAATATTTACACTATAGAAAGGGGCAGGCTCAGCACCTGTAGTTCAGCAGCTAGGGTGCCGGCCACATACACTGGGACTGGTGGATTCAAACCCGGCCTGGGCCTGCCAAACAATAATGACAACTACAACAAAAAAATAGCCAGGCTTTGTTGCAGGCACCTGTCGCAGCTACTTGGGAGGCTGCGGCAAGATAATAGCTTAAGCCCAAGAGTTTGAGGTTGCTATGAGCTGTGAAGGCACGACACTTTACTGAGGGAGACATAGTAAGACTCTGTCTCAAAAAAAAAAAAAAAAGAAAAGAAAAGAAAAGACGGTTCGGCGCCTGTGGCTCAATGGGCTAAGGTGCCAGCCACGTACACCTGAGCTGGTGGGTTCGAATCCAGCCCGGGCCCGCCAAACAACAATAACGGCTGCAACCAAAAAATGGCCGGGTGTTGTGGCAGGTGCCTGTAGTCCCAGCTACTTGGGAGGCAGAGGCAAGAGACTCGCTTGAGCCCAGGAATTGGAGGTTGCTGTGAACCGTGATGCCACGGCACTCTACCCAGGGCGACAGCTTGAGGCTCTGTCTCAAAAAAAAAAAAAAAAAAAAGAAAAAGAAAAGAAAAGAAAGAGGCAAATGCTACAAGTCAAGGTTTTCCTTTTTTCTCCCTTCAAAGAGTTGGTTGTTATACATTTACAAGTACACCATTGTTTAGAAGAAGACAAACTTGACAAAAGGAGCCTCCATTCACATCTTAATCCTAGCACTCTGGGAGGGTGAGGCCAGTAGATTGCTTGAGCTCAGGAGTTCAAGACCAGCCTGAGCAAGAGTGAGACCCAGTCTCTAATAAAGATAGAAAATAAAAAATAGCCGGGTGATGTGATTGTTGCTTGTAGTTCCAACTACTTGGGAGGCACAAGCAGAAGGACTGATTGAACCCAGGAATCTGAGGTTGCTGTAAGCTAGGCTGACTTCTTGGCACTCTAACCTGGGGCAACAAAGTGAGATTCTGTCTCAAAAAAATAAATAAATAAATAAATAAACAAAACAAAAACAAATCTGACAAAAGAGCAATGAAGAGCTTGAAAACTAGAGTTGAGAAAATTTGCAGACAGAAAAAAAGGATGAAAAATGTGAGAGAAAAGATGAGAGGATTAGAATTATTTGGAGATTCCCAATACACAAGTAATAGGAATTTGAGAAAGAAAGAAGAGAGAATACAGAAGGGGAAGAGTGGGATGGGATACATGTGTGTGTGTTTGGAGGCGGAAGATATAAATAGTAATTCAAGGGAAAAAAAGCAATGCAAAAAGTTTTCCATGATTCTGTGGAAATAAAGGCTTTGATTCGAGAGCATTATATCCACTATTTTCCAAGTATATATATAGATAACATTTTTCCAAAATGTTCTACAGTGGCTGGTTGCAGTGGCTCTGGTCTGTAATCCTAGCACTCTGGGAGACCAGCCAGAGGATCACTTGAGGTCATGAGCTCAAGGCCAGCCTGAGATTTAGCCTGGTGTGATATCGTGCACCTGTATGTAGGCCCAGCTACCCTAGAGGGAGAGTCAAGAGGATCCCTTGAGACTGAGAGTTTGAAGGTGCAGTGAGCTATGATAATACCTCTGCACTTTAGCCCTGTAACAAAGCAAGACTCTTTCTAAAATAAACAAATGAATTGATTTAAAAATAAAAATAAATAAATAAATAGATAAAATCCATGAACTGAGGGCAAGAGTTTCTAAATTAAAAGGACCCTCTATCTAGCACAATGAATGAACAGATGCACGAGAAGATATATCATTGTGCAATTTCAAAACATCAAAGATAGAAGATGCTTAGAGCTGGCTCGAAACCTGTGGCTCAATGGGCTAAGGCACCAGCCATGTACACCTGAGCTGGCGGGTTCGAATCCAGCCCGGGCCCGCCAAACAACAATGATGGCTGCAACCAAAAAAAAATGGCCTGATGTTGTGGCGGGCACCTGTGGTCCCAGCTACTTGGGAGGCAGAGGCAGGAGACTCGCTTGAGCCCAGGAGTTGGAGGTTGCTGTGAGCTGTGATGCCACGGCACTCTATCCAGGGGCGACAGCTTGAGGCTCTGTCTCAAAAAAAAAGAAGACGCCTAGAGCTTTGTGAAATAGTAATACTAGTGGGATCATACAGAAAGGTTTATGGTCATCTACTTGTGTAAGTACGAATTTCATCAGACTTCTCAGCAACACCATGCAAGTGAGAAGACCATGCACAGTTATAAGAAAACATGAATTCCAACCTAGAATTATATACCCTGACAAATTGTCACATTAATCAAGTGAAAGGAGATCAAATAAAGATATTTTTATGCAGGAAGGCTGAGGCAGGAAGATCGCTTGAGGCCAGGAGTTTGGGGCTGCAATGGGCTCCAATGGTGCCGGTGCATAGCCACTGGCACTGCAGCCTGGGTAACATAGCAAGAACCCTTCTCTGGGGGGAAAAAAAGGTATTTTCAGGCATAAAAGACTCAAAAAATTTTCACCTTCTTTACATTCTTTTTCAGAAAGCTACTGGACACGTGTTCTACCAAAATGAAGAAGAAAAACAAATGTGGAATCCAGGACACAGGGGACTCACACAAAGTAAATTTCCCAATGAAGGGAAATCTCAGAAAAATAGCCATGCAGTTGATCTAGGGAGCAACAGTAAGATTGGGAAGGGACATTTCCAAGAAGAACTAAATAGATATGTTACCCGATGAGTTTAAATGAATAGCGATTTATAGTTCCGGCAGAGCATTTGGGGGAAAAAAATCAATGATGTATACATAGAAAGCTTAACAAAGAAAAAATTGAGACAACGATTAACCCTTGGGAAAAGAAACCTGATAAGAAAGAAAATATAATCACAGGATGATACGCAGACTAATTATGAAAAGCATTTTTTCAACTCATTAATAGATAAATTCAGAACTGATTGAACTCTCAGTTGGGATAACAGTTTGGGGATGTTGGGGAACAGGCAGGCAGAGCTGGTGAGGGGCCACACCAAGAGGATGCCAAACTTAGCGGGAAACAGACCCCGTCATAAAGATAAAGGAAATCTCCCTCAGAAACCACTCAAGTCTCGGACCTCTTCAGACTGATACAGGACATGAAAAGAGGCACGCGGGAAGAGCGGCTGGGGTCGCACTGCAGCCGGAGCCACGGTCGGGGGTGGGGCGAGACTGGGTCGCGGCTGGCAGCGTCCGGACGTCCTCCTCCCCCAGCGGTGTGCTTGGATAAGGGTTGGAGGAAGGGCAGGGGTGCTACCCTCACTTCCAAGTCCCAGGCGGGGCCCTAGAACCGGGCTGCACCAGCGGGGAACCCGAAGTCCTGGCGCCGTCCCTTTCCACGGGGCCCGAGGTGACCTTGGGAGTGCCTCCCGCAGGGAATCCGTGGCGGGGGAGGCCGACTCCTTGCTCGGGGACAGTAGAAGTCTATAGAGTTGCTGGAGCCGCGGGCGCCGCGCTACCGCAGCGAGGGAGGCCCAGAGGGCTTGGGGACCAGGCTGGACAGGAGCCCAGCGCCCTCTCCGCGGATGCTGCTGCCGCGCTGTCGAGGGCGCTCGAGAATCTCCGAAGGGCCACGACTTCGGGACAGGCGGCACCGCTTCCATTCTCCAGCGCCCCGGCCGCTGGGCGACACCAGGATGGCCTGACGCTGCCAGCCCCGACCCGGGCTTGCAGCGCCACCCTGGTCCTTAGATTCCGACCGGGCCCGCAGCCCTCGGAGGTGGGGTGGGGGGTCTGGGCTGAGGATCCGGAGCCGCAGGCGGCAGGTGGCAGGCGACTGACCGCTCGGCCGGGCGGTGCTGGTCACTCGGCCTGTCAGGCCACTACCGGGGCGCAGCCGTATTAGGCCTGCTCTGCGCCTAAAGGGACGGCCGGACAGAGTTCTCAGTGCCCGGGGAGGGTGACCCCGGGAATGAAATACGAAGGAACGCAGCGAGTTAATGGTTGAGTGACGTTTCGGTTACCTCCACGGTTAAGACTGTGCAGCTCACCACTTGTGTTGTTATTGAGAAATATGGCGGTAAACAAGCAGGAAGAGCTGGAAAAATTCTACGTGATTGTATAGGAAAGTTACAATTTGAGAACGGGGACGGATGGGGTAGGGGAATGCTATTCTTCTTTACAAGTCCTAGGTTACAATTTGGTTTTTAAAATTAGTTAATTAAGACTCGCATCTGTAATCCTACCCCTTTTGAGCTCAGGAGTTTGAAACCAGCCTGAGAAAGAGTGACCCGGTATAGAAAAATTAGCCAGGGTAGTTAGTAGCAAGTTCCTGCACTCCCAGCTACTCTGGAGGCCGAGGAAGGAGGATTGCTTGAGCCCAGGAGTTTGAGGTTGCTGTGAGGTAGGCTGAGGCCACTGCACTCTTGCCTGGGCAACAGAGTGAGACTTTGTCTCACCAAATAAACAAAACAGAAACAACTAGTTAATTAAACTTTTCTTTCTTTCTTTCTTTCTTTTTTTTTTTTTTTGAGACAAGAGCCTCAAGCTGTCCCCTTGGATAGAGTGCTGTGCCATCACAGCTCACAGCAACCTCCAATTCCTGGGCTCAAGCGAGTCTCCTGCCTCTGCCTCCCAAGTAGCTGGGACTACAGGCTCCTGCCACAATGCCCGGCCATTTTTTGGTTGCAGCCGTCAT
>CAUYRH010034823.1:0-19715 GCA_963574655.1 Perodicticus potto | reverse complement strand
TGAGGCAGGACTGCTAGCCCCAGGGACTTGAGGATAATGCCACTGCACTCTACCCAGGAACAGAGCAACAGAGTGAGACTATGTCCCAAAAGAGAAAAATAATGACAAAGGATGAAGTTCAATAGTATAGGAAAGAAAAGGATCATTGAGAATTGGTTTACTGAAATGGGGTAGGAGGGCATAGAGGGATATGTGTATATTTTATGTAGGTGTAGGGATCCCTCTCCACGAGGACAGAGGAGGTGCACAGCGATGAGAAGGCAGCAGGGCTTCATGGGGTTAAGCAGAATTAAAAGTAATAAAACTTTCTTCCATTAATTATGGTGTGGTTTAGCTTGTTAGAAATCGATGGGCAGGCTGGGTGTGGTGGCTCATGCCTGTAACTCTAGTACTCTGGGAGGCCAAGGAGGGTGGATTGCTTGAGGTGAGTTCAAGACCAACCTGAGTAAGAGCGAGACCCGGTTTCTAAAAATAGCCAGGCATTGTGGTGGTGGTGGGGCACACCTGTAGTCCCAGCTACTTGGGAGGCTGAGGTAAGATGATCACTTGAACCCAAGAGTCTGAGGTTGCTGAGAGCTGTGAGGCCACAACACTCTAACCCGGGTGACAAAGTAAGACTCTGTCTTAAAAAAAAAAAAAAAGAAGAAGAAGAAGAGGAAGAAATCAGTGGACAAAATTCACCAGGTTTTACTGGAATTTGAAGATAAAAAGACATCCACGGTGCCTTGGACACATGGTGAGGGTGTCCTGGGCAGAGGCTGAGTCGGGAGGAGGGGGGCTGGTGCTGAGGCTCAGAGGAAGGAGAGGGGAGGAGACCAAGCTGAGGCCATGCCGCCCACTCTGCAGACATCGCCAACCGGGTGCTGCTGGCCCTCTTCACCATCGAGATGCTGATGAAGATGTACGGGTTGGGCCTGCGCCAGTACTTCATGTCCATCTTCAACCGCTTCGACTGCTTCGTGGTGTGCAGCGGCCTCCTGGAGATCCTGCTGGTGGAGTCAGGCGCCATGACACCCCTGGGCATCTCCGTGCTCCGCTGCATCCGCCTGCTGAGGATCTTCAAGATCACCAAGTGAGCCAGGCTGGGCTGGGGCCCTGGGCCAAGCCACCCGGCCTGGTCTGCACCCATCCCATCTCCATCTCCCCTGGCCTGGGGTCTGTGAGGTCCCCTGCCCTGGACTTCCCTCCCTCTGCAGGAAAGGAATTACTTCCCCCTTTTGAACTCATTTCTCTGGTTTTTCTCTCACCATCATCTATGGCAGGGCAGGGGAAAGGGATGAATGGGAAGGAGAAAGGAAGAGAAAAGGGAAAACGGGGAGAGAGAAGGGAAAGGACGAGAGGCAGGGAAAGGGGTGGGAATGAGAGAGGAGGCGGCGAACAGGAAGAAGAGAGGCTGTCAGGAGGGGAGGGAAGCGGAGGTGTGTTTGCTGACTTGCAGGTATTTATTGTGTGCTAGCACAAGCTGAGCACTGTGCCAAGCACAAGGCATGCAGGGGTGCCGGACAGTTGGTCCTTACTCTCACAGGGCTTTTCTCCCAGTGCTGGGACCAGACACTAATCCATAGTCCTGCTAACGAGTGTGAAATGATAAGTGCTCTGGAGAAGGGAGACAGTGGGCATGCATTGAATCCCAGGCTCTCAGCCCCAGGCTGCCCTCTCTCCCTCTGTGCCCCACCAGTTCTGAGCCTTCCTCAGAGCCCCCCCACCTCAGGAGCACAGGTCAGAGGGGTCTGGCTCCTCCTCACCTGGTGGTCTCTCTCCCTTCAGATACTGGACATCGCTGAGCAACCTGGTGGCCTCCCTGCTCAACTCCATCCGTTCCATTGCCTCCCTGCTGCTGCTACTCTTCCTCTTCATTGTCATCTTTGCCCTCCTGGGCATGCAGCTTTTTGGAGGCAGGTATGATTTTGAGGACATGGAAGTGCGGCGCAGCAACTTTGACAACTTTCCCCAGGCCCTCATCAGCGTATTCCAGGTAGGCCGTCTGCTTACACGTTCTGCCCTCCCCTGTGTGCATGCCAATCCTGCTTTTCGTCCTTCAATATCAAAGTGGGCACCACCTCCTCCAGGAAGCCTTCTCTGATCTCCTGGTTGAGTTCAGTGTCCTTCTCCAGGCTTCCTATCACCTGTGCTTCTCTCCTTTGTAATGCTTGCTGGTCTGCCTCATCCACTGGATCTGTGCCCAGGTTGTCTGATTTGTCTTTGTCCCTGGTGTTTAGCAGAGTGCTGGCCCACAGGAGGGTAACAGTTCCCAAATGACTGGGTTTGGGGTGGCTGGGAGCTCGAGTATGCTTTCCCTCCCATGTGCTGCTCAGATCTCAGGACAAAGTCAAACAAGGGAAGTCTTCCCTCCCCAAGGCTGGGAAAGCCCCGAGAAGCCACCCAGGGGAGCATGGCTATGACTCAGTGAGAGGCTTCAGAGTCACAGGCCTTCCAGAGGAGCCTTCTTAGTGCAGAGTATGGTAATTCTCCTCGCCGGGATAGCCAGTATCCTGCGAGTGACACCACCCTGCTGTGCCAGCGAGAGGGGTAGTGTGTGGTCCTCAGGAGACCCTGTGGCTTTGCCCTCTTTTTCTGCCATTCACCTCGCTGGCTGGTCAGGTGTCTTGCCTTTCAAGGGACTTGACATTTCACACCACTGCTGGAGGCCGGGATGACAGAGGCCTGGGGGGGTGCAGTACAGTTAAGCCCTGGGATTAGAAATGGAACAGGGGAGTGGTAAGCTCACAATCCAACTCCTTGGCCCTGGGAACCGTTGTTAGCTTTTAGATCATTGGAAGAGAAGTGTTGAGGACATGAGGGTCACCTGGCCCGTGGAATAAAGAGAGGGAAGGTCTGGGAGGACTGTAGAGCTGGAAGAGGTCTTTGGACATGTGGGCCCAACAGAAAGTTCTTGTCTCCCTATGTTTCCATGCCCTCATTCCTCCCTCTCCCCCTAGGTCCTGACGGGTGAAGACTGGACCTCTATGATGTACAATGGGATCATGGCATATGGAGGGCCGTCCTACCCTGGCGTGCTTGTGTGCATTTACTTCATCATCCTTTTCGTCTGTGGCAACTGTATCCCCTGGGAGCAGAGTGCAGAGAAGTGCTAGGGAGGGGGTCAAAGGTGCCCACTTCCTAAGCAGTCTGGCCCTCTGGCTGGAGGGAAGCTCCCAGGCTCATGGGGTCAGGGATAGGACATAACAAAGGCTGGTATAGCTATAAGATAATTCCTTCTCCCGTTAAAGTTAGAGAACCACAGGGGTGGTTGGTTACAGGTAGGATTGCTATCCCATCAAGGTTGGTGAGCCTAGAGCAAGTTAGAAGGAAGAATAGGGCTTTACCAAGGCGCAGTGAGATGGTGGGACAGCTTACTGAAAAGGTTCAGAGGCAGACCAGGGGAAACCAGGACCTTGTGGCCAGGGGTGGTCAGTCTGAGCTTTAGGACCAAAGATTGAGCCTGGACAGGCCGAGAGATGAGATGGATTGATGGGAGGGTTTGGTGGATATGGCCAGAGAGATGCTGTGCCTGAGTGATCCTGGTGTGATATTATGGGTAGTGGGGAGGGAGGGCACCATTGTCCCTGGAGCTTATGGGTGGCTAGTGCCCTTTGCACTTTCTTTGCTTCTTTGGCCCCCCACAAAGAGGCTGGGATTAGTTATGGGGAGGAAATGGAAGGGATTCAAGGGCCACAGTGGAATCTGGCCCCATCACAGCTGCTCTCTGCAGAAAGGCTTCCCTAAGGACTTTCATCTGTGTCCTGGGACCCACACCTCCCCGTGGGGTAGTTCTGGCAAGAGAGGCCCCAACTACCCCACCGAGGGAATGGCGTTAAGTCCTGCCCACACGCAGACAGTGAAGACTCTTGCCCCAGAGGCTTCCCTTCTACCACAACCCAAGACTCCTTAGCTGACCCCCCTCAGATATCCTGCTCAACGTCTTCCTGGCCATTGCTGTGGATAACCTGGCTGAGGCAGAGAGCCTGACTTCTGCCCAGAAGGCCAAGGCCGAGGAGAGAAAACGCAGAAAGATGTCCAAGTGCGTACTGTGTCATTAGAAGGGAGGGACCTGGAGTATTTGGCTGACTGTGGCCATGGCCTCCCAGTTCTGCGTGGGGCCTCCCTGGGACCTAAGAGCAGAGGCTCCATTCCATGACACCTGCCCCAATGGGCAGACTCCTGCAATCAGGACATGAGAACGGTTGACCTCCGAGGTGTTTCTGCGGGCAGGACGAGAGGCAGACTGGCCTTCTGGACAGACAGGCCTCAGGTCGTGTGCAGTTAGAGCCAGGCAGGTGGGGCCAGGCTTTCCTGAGGAGGAATACTGGAGCCTCTCCTCCCAACCCTGTCACGGAGTCACTGCGCTTCTGGAAGGGAGCCATTTTCCTTTGCTCAGTCATCCCCTCTTCTGTGAAGTGGGCATTGACTTCTCAGCTTCTTCACAATTCTCCCTACCTGTGAGTTAGTCGCTTTGTAGCCTGGGTCTGGGAGCAGACTTCTTGTCTTCTAGACAGTGTTTCTCAGACTCTCACTGGAAATGATCACCTGGAATTCTTGTTAAAATGCAGACTTTATTTCAGGTGTTCTGAGGCAGGGTGTGTTTGAAGGTCAGGTGCAACAAGCTCCCAAGTGGCCCCAAGGCTGCTGGTCAAAGAATGGGGTTTTGAATAACTAGGTTCTAGACAAAGGCCTGCTGTTTCCCACATGCTTGCCCGAAGGGATGGGAAGAGAAAGAGAAAGAAAGACTAGCAATGAACTCCAGACACTTCCAAATAACCGGAGCCATGTGCAAACCATGCTTCCCTTCCAGGTACAGGGCCACTATCCACCCATTCACTATCAACAAATGTTGCCTGTGGCTGACACTTAGCTACAGGCCCGAGCTGTGCGCCAGGCCCGCTCATTACAGAGAAAGTACTTGCCCTGGCCTCCTGACCTTCCTGTCTTGTTGTGTCCAATGGCACTCCTCCTTATTCCACGAGGGGAGCTCCTGGGTGGGATCCTCCTGAGGGTGTTGGTATGCTAAGCAGATCCCCAAGAACTCTCTTGTTCGGTTTTCAGTTTGGGTTTCCTTGGTTTTCCAACTCAGGGGTCTCCCAGACAAATCAGAGGAGGAGAAGTCCATGATGGCCAAGAAGCTGGAACAGAAACCCAAAGGGGAAGGCATCCCCACCACCGCCAAGGTGAGCACCTCATTGGGGGGTTTGCAGGTATGACGGGGGGTACTCTTAAAGTCCTCACAGTTTTTTGCCCAGTACCTCAGTGTTCAAGTGGAGTAGGGTGGGGAGGAAGGAGAGTGGTCATCTGCCCAGCTGTCAGCCAGGGGAGGGCATCTCCCTGCCTTCTTTTGGAGGGAGGTCAAAGGGTACATCTCCCCCAAGGAATCTGGTATTAGAAGCATAGACAGCTCAGTCTGGAATTTCCTTAAAGTCCCAGCTTCCCACCCCAGAGCAATAAGGTGTCTCCTCAGCTGACACCCACTATTTCATTGAGAGGCCCAAACTGGCTCCCGCCATTTCTAGCCCTGCCCTGCTCGCTCCAGCTGGGCTCTGCTCAACATTCCTAAAGATGGGAAGTGTAGTTCAAAGGGTCAGGGAACGGGGTCCCAGAGGGGCTGGGGATCCTAACCTGGGGAGCTCGATTCTCTTTTGGAGAATCAAGCAGGGGTTACATGAAGACAGACTCAGATAGGCCAAGATCTGGACTTAGGAAAGTTGTCTGACCTTGCTGGACCTGGGCATGATCATAATATTATGTCCTCACGATGGAGAGATGATTAAGGGAGCTGAAAACTCATGATGGAGGGGTGATTAAGTGAGCTGAAAACTGCACTGACTTTCCAGTACGTGCTCAATAAATGGAAACCACAACTTTTTAAAAAAATCATTATTTTCCTTGTTGCTTCCTACAGCTGAAAATCGATGAGTTTGAATCTAATGTCAATGAGGTAAAGGATCCCTACCCCTCAGCTGATTTCCCAGGTGAGGATCCTTGAGGCTGGTCTGAGCAGGGTGCTAGGGAGGAGTATTATGGTGCTAAATTCTCCCCATGGGCATCCTCTTGTGTATCCCCTACCTGGACCCCTCCAGGTGAGGATTAGAACATTGGAGACATCCCTTCTGCACCTAGTCTTCCAAATAAGCCACCTTCCAGCTTTCCTTTCCCTGCAATACACAAATGGAAAACTCCACACATTTTAATTTCATGTAATTCAATAAGTATTTATTGAGTGCCAGCTATGTGCTTCAGTGCTGAGGACTCACAGATACACAAGTCTTCCCTGCCCATCACCCAGAATGGACCACAAATGAGGGTGTGCCCATCTGTGTGGTGATGGGGCAGAATGCTCACCATCCAGTGAGCAGGATCGGGGCTGGACTGATATAGGGAGGAATAGAGCCACGACTGGCATTGTGGGAAAATCCAAAAGAAGGAGATGAGGGCGGGATGTAAGACACAGCCGTGAATGAACTACAAAAATCTTATAAGTGCAAATAACCTGGGACTGCTGCAGAAATCCTGTTCACCTGGACCAGGGAGAGGCCACATGGAGGAAGCAGAATTGGGTTGGAATAATCTGAAAAGACCACCTGGAAGAGCCTTGAAGACCAAGAGCTCTCAGCTCACTCATGGGTCCTGTGGAGCACTGGGTCACTGGGGCAATTCTACCTCTATTTGTGCAATTAGCTAATTAGCATCTGTTTACCCCAGTGACTCTAAGCTCCAACGGGACTTTTCGTGGTCCACATGGCATAGTATTTGGCACAGGGCAGGCACTCAATAAGTAGAATGAATGAATGAATGAATAAAAAGATTTTGCAAAGTGTGGGGAGAATGGAGCTGGTATTAGTTCTCCAAACATCTACAAGAAGTGAACGTTTGTGTTTTCACTTTGAGCTGTTTCCTCTAATAATGATCTTCCCTTAGATGGGAGTGGCTGGTGTGCCATGACAGGTTGGTTCACATAGGAAATCCCAGGTGAGGGAAAGGGAAGAGGCTGGAAAGAAGAGAGGCGGGAGAGAGCAGAGGGCATGTGGGCTGGGCCATTGGGAGAAGGGTCTTACCAAGGAGGCTAGCTGTGTTTACATCTTGTTTCTTTCTAAAGATAATTTGCAATGGTTTACAACACAAGATATATACAGCAAATTTAACAAAATGGCCATAGACAGAGAAAATAAGAATTAAAGGGAAGAAAGGATGCAAATATGCTAATTCTAAGAACTAATAGTCTGCAATTAAGTATGAAATGTGTCTCTGGGGTCTATGGCAGCCTGGACAAGACAGGAAGTGTCAAGTTAGGACATAGGAAGAAGAAAGTGTTCTCACTTCTCGGGGGAACAGGAAAATTAGACTGTGATTTGGGAACACCCAGGTGATGGTTCATGACGAGTCCCATGATGGACTGAGTGAAATACATCAGCTTTTGGCTTCCTTGAGGTTCTTGGCAACAAGGGCAGGGAAGAGACAAGTGTCAGGGGAGGGAACCAAGAGGAACCCCAACTTCAGATAGTGCCCCGAGTCTGATCACTGAATTCTCTCATCTTGGTACTCAGCAGCCCCTTGAGAGGCCATGAGATCCAGGGAATATGCCTGGGATGTCTGTCTCCTCGTCGACCCCCACCCCACCCCTGCATCTGCCACAATCCTGGGGACTGGCTGAAGCTCAAAATGTATCGATTGCTTTTTTCCCATGCTGGCAGTTTCTGTCTGCAATTACTATTTTCAGAATCCTAGCCCAGAAGAGGTCCTCAGAGTCTATTTATTTCCACAACTCGCCCCTCACCCCTGTCACGTTAGTTTCACAAATTGGGAAGCGGAAGCTTAGGAAGAGCACAGACCTGCCCAGCACTGCAGAGCAAGTTAGGGCAGAGCCAGGACTAGAAGCAGGTCTCCTCATCTGAAACAGGTCTCCCACCCCCACACCAGCCTATGAATAGTTGAGGCAGTGTGGATGCAGCCTTGACACAGAAGATGCAGCTGAAAGGCTCCTTTGGCTTGCTCCTAGCCCTGCTTCCAGAAGATTCTGGGCCTGCCTCATCTACTCCTGATAGCTCAAACCCCTTGCGTCAAAGAAAGGGAGATGCTGGGCCAGACTCTGCTAGTGCCCTAGTGTCCCACATTGGCCTGATTCCTCCTTTGCTAGCTGGCTGCTGCAGGGGTGCCCAGGAGGGCTCAGGGCACGGAAGCCAGGGGCGTAGCAAAGTACTGGAAGACAACTCTTCACTTCTCCCTCTCCCTCCACAGGGGATGATGAGGAAGATGAGCCTGAGATCCCAGTGAGCCCCCGACCACGCCCCCTGGCAGAGCTACAACTGAAAGAGAAGGCAGTGCCCATTCCCGAAGCCAGCTCCTTCTTCATCTTCAGCCCCACCAATAAGTGGGTGGTCCCTTGGCTGCTGTGTGGGGTGATTGCAGAGAGACCTCAAAAGACCTTCTGAATCTCCATGCCTGCGATTACACTATGAGAAACTCATTCTTTTAGCTTAAGATCTTGCACCCTGTTTAAAATGCTGGTATCTCTGGGAGAAGTAATGCTTAACCTTATCAGTTACTTACATCTAAGAGGGGCCAAGTGTGTTGGTTCCTTTCTGAGAGCAGTTTTAAAACAGGGCCCGGGGATGAGAGTAAAGGCTTCATTTATCAGCTTCATCATTTTACACCTTTAAAATATACACAGACCTATAGTCTTCATGGAGTTTCATCTGATCTCTTCATGGAGATCAGCCTGCCTCATTATTTTGGTGGGAAGCCTCAGGGTAGTGGTACATTGGGGTACGGGGCAGGTTCGGGAGGGGCCTAGCTGGGAGATGGGACTAAGGTGGCAGAATGAGGGGGATGAGGCCCCCTGCAGGTCTAGCCAGAGGGCTCTACAAATGCAAGGCTGTGCTGCTTCACTGACCTAGGGGCAGGTAGGGGGTGGACCCAGTGTCCCTCTGCAGGACAGAGGCTGATGTGGCCTGAATATCCGGCTGCTCACAGCTCTCCCACCCCCAACCCTGCCCCACCAGGATCCGTGTTCTGTGTCATCGCATTGTCAATGCCACCTGGTTCACCAACTTCATCCTGCTCTTCATCATGCTCAGCAGTGCTGCTCTGGCTGCTGAGGACCCCATCCGGGCCGATTCCATGAGGAATCAGGTGATGGCAACCATGTCCTGTGTGCCACTGAGCACCTCTGCTGCTCTCCAGTCTCAGCCACCCCTAAACCTCACTCCAGTGCTCAGAGTTCAGCTGTTAAGCCCCTGTGGCTATAAGCACCAGAGTTCCTTAGAGTTTAATTCCTTGGGGAAGATCCAAGACTGTCCAGAGTTTAATTCCTGGGAGAGACCCAGGGCTGTCCTCTCTACTCCCTCTGAACAGTGCTGGCTCAGCCAGGGGGTAGACAGGTCCCCGATGCCTGCTTGTGATGCTAGTGATGAAGTCATGCTGGGGATGACAGTGATGTCGCTGCCCCTCTCTCTCTTCCTCTCACTGTCTGCTCCCTTCCGTGCCCCATCCCTAGATCCTCAAGCATTTTGACATTGGGTTCACCTCTGTCTTCACTGTGGAGATTGTCCTCAAGGTGAGTGAAGGCTGTGGGACAGCTCCAGGCGTGGGGCTTCCCTGGTGTGGCTCCAGCTTACACACACAGAGCTCACTCAGGGGTGGGGCTGCAGTGGTGGGAGGGAAGGAGGAAGGAGTGGAGGAAGCAGGACAGACTCAGGACCCAGAAGACAGGACAGGGTTCCAGCTTACCAGTTGGGGTGAGCAGGCCCGTGGGTGTCTGGGTGGCTGACTGGAGAGGTCATGGTGAACCTGTGGCCAGCCCCTCTCAGCAGGGTGCAGTACTTGTCTTGAAAGCCTTCAGCATTTTTCATATACACAGAAAGCAGAGTTGACTTAAGAATAGACCTGGGGAGGGCGGCACCTGTGGCTCAAAGGAGTAGGGCGCCGGCCCCATATGCCGGAGGTGGCGGGTTCAAACCCAGCTATGGCCAAAAAAATTGCAAAAAAAAAAAAAAAAAAAATAGAACTGGGGAGCTGTGCCTTGTTCCCAGCCTACTGTCACCAGTGGCTAGGAAGGCTTTTCCCTCCAGGAGTTCCAGAGAAGTTCCCACTGCCCTAAGCTGGCCTCTGGCAGCTCTGCCCTATCAGGCCTATCTCATCTCACTCCTTGCCTATCTTGATGCAAGGGGATGGGGGAATCCTTGGGTTCAATCCATCAGAGGGGGCAGTAGGCTTTGGGGACAGAGGGAGGAACCAGCTGTGACCGAAACCCAATAACCTCAGTCTGCAGATTCACAAACAAGGAGAGGAGAGGGTGACTGAGCCCAAAGAACGGGCCCAGAGAGGCCGCAGGATGAAACTGGGAGAGTCTCTTAGTTCAGGGCCTCAGCTTTTGAAGAAGCTGAGCAGAGGGAGATGGTATCTCCCCAAGATCCAGGAGGACTTTGTGGAGTTGGACGCATTAGTTGAAGACCTTGAATTTGGACAGGACCTCATCAGGGACAGGTAGCCAGAGCAGACTACGGGGACAGACAGTAGCAAATACTTTGTAAGGTCTGAGGACATTATCAAAAGACAGAAGGTGGCCCCTTTGGTCTGGGATGAATTACATATGTGGGGGAGCCTGTTTGCTGTGGCTGGGAAGGTACATTGAGATAAAATCATTCAGGGCCCTGAACACCAGGAAAGACTTTAACTCTGTCAAACTTTAAAGGCAAAATGTGTTTATGCAAAGGGCTTAGGGGATCATTACAGAATCTGTGTATCGAAGACTCTGAAGGCAGGCTACGGAGAGGGAGACACTGAGAGAAGGGAGAGGAGCTGGAGCCTGGTGAACTCTGGAGCCTGGTGGGGGTTGACTCAGCCTGACTCAGCAACCCCCAGGCAGAGGGGATTTCCAACAAGCTTTCTAGGGAGGAGGAATTTTATCAGGTCCCACAGGAAAGGGGAGCTCTGTGGCTTCATGAGTGGAGACTCAGGGCTCCGTATGGCGTGTAAAGAAAGAGACCTGCACTCTGAGAGTATGGCCTGGCCCCAGCCGCCAGTGAGAAGTCCCCATGCTTCAGTATCCTTGAACAGAGAAAGGAGAAACGCACTCAGGGCACTCTCTATCTCTGTGATAGAGAAGTCTTCAGGCAGGCAGGCGACACGCCTCAACAGGTGCTCTTCCTGAGCCGACCAGAATGAGAGGCCCTTGATGGTAGGGGACAGGCCTGTTCCTTGAGCCTCTCCCCACCTGGGGTGCTGTCTCTCTCCCCAGATGACTACCTACGGAGCATTCCTGCACAAGGGCTCCTTCTGCCGCAACTACTTCAACATGCTGGACCTGCTGGTGGTGGCCGTGTCTCTCATCTCCATGGGACTTGAGTGAGCAGTGCCAGGGCCTCAGAGTGGGCAATCAACGCTGGTTGGTGGGCACCATGTTATGAGAGAAGGGTCTCTCGGGGCCATTGATGAGGGTGGGGGAATCCTTGGGTTGTCACCAAGTGGGAATAAAGTGACATGTGAAGTGGGCATGGCCTTTTCCTGGAGACTGGCAGGTATGCAGAGAGGCGGACGAGGTCCCTCCCTTTGCCCCATGAGCCGCACATCCCCTGGATTTAGGCCGATGCCTGTTTGATGGGAGGGACAGGGTCTCAAGCCACCCACAGAAGCCCATATTCTGCTACACGAGACATGAATGAGAGCACTGGCCTAGTCAGAAGGGATGGCTTTAGCCAGGGGTAAGGTGCACATGCACAGCTGGAGCAAAGGGGCAAGAAGCAGGAGTGCTTTCAGGCAGAAAGGCAGCCGTGTGAAGAGCAGGTGGCAGGAACCAGGTTGCACGGCAGACCTGTCTGGCTGGAGCAGGCTGCCATCAGCCCCACACCTCTCCTCCCTCCCCCAGGTCCAGCGCCATCTCTGTGGTGAAGATTCTGAGGGTGCTGAGGGTGCTCCGACCCCTACGAGCCATCAACAGAGCCAAGGGGCTGAAGGTGAGAGGGAGTTTGGGAGGAGCCCAGGGAGAGGGAAGAGAGATACTGCAGGCATGACTCCAGAAACATCAGCCCAGCCATTGCTGGGACACCTGTCTCATCTCCTTGGCTAAACAGGGAGTAGGCACGAGTCTGGGGCAGCAATGCTTCCTCACCAGCCTCTCTCTGCCTTTAACTCCCTGGGAGGCAGCAAGTCTTGCACTTTGGAGGTTCCCTAGGCTGGTGCACACCCAGCCCCCATCATCCCCTCTGTCCCCAGCACGTGGTGCAGTGCATGTTCGTGGCCATCAGCACTATCGGGAACATCGTGCTGGTCACCACCCTTCTGCAATTCATGTTTGCTTGCATCGGCGTCCAGCTCTTCAAGGTGAGGCCCTACCTGTGCAAGCAGCTTCCCCACACTTCCCCAACCCCGGGGCCAGCTCTCAAGCCAAGGCGAAAGCCATCGATTTCCCCTTCTCTAAGCAAAAGGAGCCCCAAGTGATAAAGACAGAGGTCTTTGAATGCAGAGGGTTTTGAGGCTAAAATACAGCTAATCTAGATCTGATTTCTTAGGTAATGTCACCCCTGGCCACTTTGGCTCTGCTATTACCCATCCCCCGATCACCTTGCCCAATTCTTCCTGTCCATGCAGCAGGGCTTCTGCAGCCCATGTTCCCAGCTGCTATGCCTGACATCATCCACATCCACCAGGAGCTTCTAAGGGTGGGAGTCTGTCATGTCACTTCTGGAGCCAACCTTATTGTGTTCCCGCTTTCCTGGGAGAACACAGTTATTCAATTTCCTCTCTGGGACTCAGCCTTATGAAGGTTCACCTCCCACAGAGCTCTGATTTCCAGATGCCTCTGGCTCTGAGATCATCTTCAGGATACAGAAATTGATACCTGAACATATCACCAACGCCCTTGGTACACACTTGCTCCTGCCATCAAATCATGGTCATTTAAAGTCATCATGATGTAACCTTAGTCAGTCTTAGACATGCAATGGCATCATCTTACAGTCATTCATTCATGCAACAAATACATATGGGACATTTTCTCTATATATGGATTGGTCACAGCCAAACCCTCCCTTAATAGCTCAGCACCAGTAGCACTGTGGTTATGGCACCAGCCACATACACCGAGGCTGGTGGATTCAAACCCAGCCTGGGCCAGCTAAATAATGATGACTGCAGCAAAAAATAGCTGGACATTGTGGCGGGTGCCTGCAGTCCTAAGCGGGTGCTGCTTAGGAGTCTAAAGCAAGAGAATCGCATAAGCCCAAGAGTTTGAGGTTGCTGTGAGCTATGATGCTATGGTACTCTACCGAGAGCAACAACTTGAGACTCTGTCTCAAAAAACAACAACAACAACAAAAAAAAAACCCCTCCCTTAAGGGACAGGTTTTGCAGAAAGCAGTTAAGGTGGTGTTCCCTGAGGACCTTTAAGAGGACAGATCCTTGAGGGATGGGAGTGCCTAGAGTAGTCCAGCTACACTGCCAGCTGCATATGACCTTCTCCACCTGGCCCAGTTGAGGGCTATACACGCCCTGTCACCCAGCCTCCTCCTCTACCAGGCTTGGGTTTCTGGAAACCCTTATAAGGGTAGAGTCTGTGCCTGCCTCATCCCTTAGTTTGGCACTTAGCCTGGGGCCTTGTACCCAGGAGGCCACCAGACACTCTTCCTGCAGGAATGAATGAGGAGCTGCCTTTCAGGTCCATGTCCCTTCCAGGCAAGAGCAGTTGCCTTTCAGCACCCTGATCCCCTCTCTCCTTTAGACTCTCATCAAAAGAGCCCCAGTTCCTGCCTCTGCAGGTCACAGGAACACATCAGTTACAACCGGCATTTAATATCACATTTTACCCTGTGCGTACTTGTCACTTGCATTCCACGGTCTATTGAAGAGTCTAGCTTTGCATTCCACATTAAACTGGGTGTGTCAGGTGCCCACCCTGCCTGTGGCAACTGTGTCCACTGCCTGCTTCTCCCTGGCATTACCCACCCCACCTTCACCTGCTGCTTCAGCAGCCATAAAAAGGGGTTGTGGTAGGAACAGCACAATCCCGTGTGGGCTAAAGGGATGGGGGAAAGGGACAGCTGTGCCTTCAGCTGGTCCTGTGTCATTGGCCTAGGGCAGGTTTCCCTCTCTGGGCCTTGAAACTGGACCAAAATCTATGAATTTCCTATCTATTTTAGCCACATTGAGACCTAGCAATCGACTCCTTTGTTGACACCCAATCTTTTGCAGGTATCCAGTATGAGGCACAGATACAAAGAGCAAGAGCTCGGGCTGCACTCAGTATAGGGGGCACAGAGCCCACCTGCTCCCCTCCTCTGGGTGGGGGACACTGGGACCCCTGCTCCATTCTGAGACAAGTTGGGTCGGCAGCACCCAGCTGGGCTCCGCTTCTGCAGCTCCCATGCCCACTCCAGCCCTGAGGGCACAGGGCTGACAAGAGGAGGAAAGTGGGAGGTGGGTAACCCTCTGACTTGTCATGGGGAGCTCCAAGAAGGCCTTCTGCAGCAGCAGGGGAGCTGGGGATGCCAGAGGCACAGCTCCTCAAGGGAGAGGCAGGACCCAGCTGTGTTCATACCTCCATCTGCTCAGCCCAGCCTGGGGTGCTCAGCAATTGCCCACTTAGGGCACTGTGTTCTCAGCCTTGGCAGCACCTAGGCCAGGAGAAGCCCATGGAGAGTCATGGGAATGGATGATAGGGAAGGAGGAGGACTATTGAGGGCCCTGCCCCAAGGAGAAGGCCACCTCTCTGACAGGAAAGGGTGGGCTCCTCCATCCGGATGCCCCATTTTCTCTTCTTCCTCCACCATTCACTCCCATTTCCTATCCCACTTTCCTATCCTGTTTCCATGACAACATGCCTCCTCTGGGATGCAGGGGAAGTTCTACAGCTGCACTGACTTATCCAAGATGACGGAAGAGGAGTGCAGGTACGCCGTGCTCTGCTGGCTGGGGGTGCACGGTGGGCGGGGCACCAGGCAGGGGCCCTTCAGGCTGGGAAGTGGGGGCCCTGGGCCTTTGGGCACAGGAGGAGTATTCACAGGAGCTTGGGCTTGCCCAACAGGGCACCCTCTGGTCCCAGATCTGGACCTTCATTTCCCCTGCACACTCGGCACCCAGGGCCCAGAGGATGTGGTGGGGCAGAGGCTGCCCCTTCACACCCTGTGCGGTGACTGGGCCTCCCTGCCTTAGGGGCTACTACTACGTGTACAAGGATGGGGACCCCACACAGATAGAGCTTCGTCGCCGCGAGTGGGTGCACAACGACTTCCACTTCGACAACGTGCTCTCAGCCATGATGTCCCTCTTCACCGTCTCCACCTTTGAGGGATGGCCTCAGTGAGTGAGGGTTGGGGCCTGGATCCCACACGGCACGGTCAGGGTATTGCCAGGGAGCCTGCTGGCCCTTCCGCAGGCCCAGGGCAGGAGCTTGGCACACTGCCCTGACTCTCTGACAGCTTATAGGACTGGGGTGCCAACTGGTCAGCCCAAAGCAGTCCTGACCAGGGTGCTCTGACAGACATACCCAGTCTCCTGCTGCTCTGCCCACAAGGGAGCTCTTCTGACTGATTAGGACAGAGGAGGCACTCCATGGAAAGGCAGAGCCATTCCACAATGGGGTCCAGCCTTCTCTGGCCTAGCCCTGACTTCAGCTCCATCGCTTGACTGTTTAGAAAGCTCTCTGCCCCACAGCCCCAATTCAAACCATCCTCTCTTCTCTGCCCACCCTAAGGCTGCTATATAAGGCCATAGACTCTAACAAGGAGGACGTGGGCCCCATCTACAACAACCGAATAGAGATGGCCATTTTCTTCATCATCTACATCATCCTCATTGCCTTTTTCATGATGAACATCTTTGTGGGCTTCGTTATCGTCACCTTCCAGGAACAGGGGGAGACCGAGTATAAGAACTGTGAGCTGGACAAGAACCAGGTGCCGGGGCCACCTGCTGAAGAGGGAGGGCAGAGCTCCAGCAGCCTTCTGCTGGCCCCAGCCCCAGATCTAGCCAGCAAAGCGAGTCCTAGGGTGACCCCAGAGCCTGTATTTGATGCCAAGCCTTATCCTCTATGCACCCCACCCCATCTCCAACCTGACACAATACAAGTTGGTAGAATATGTGTGTGTGGGGAGGTCTCTCATGGAACCCCAGGGATACCCAGAGAAAGGAATACCCTTCAAGCCCCTGGGCTGATCTAAAGCCATGGTTGGAATGGGCTGTGATAACTCAAGGGGAACCCAAGGGCCCACTGGGTTCCTTCCCTTAAATAGTACAGAGTCCCTCAGTCATAGCTTCTGGCCATGGCTGCTCTTGACTCGCCCAGAATGTAGGGTCTCTCAAGCTCATGAAGGAGGCCATAGAGAAGGAAGGGACAGAGCAGCCTCTCGGTGCTGACCTGTCCTATTGTGTGTGTGACAGCGCCAATGTGTGCAGTATGCCCTGAAGGCCCGCCCATTGAGGTGCTACATCCCCAAAAACCCGTACCAGTACCAGGTGTGGTACATCGTCACATCCTCTTACTTTGAATACCTGATGTTTGCCCTCATCATGCTCAACACCATCTGCCTGGGCATGCAGGTAAGGGACCCCAGAAGACCTGGCACCTGGGTATGGCAGGGGAGTAGGGAAGTTCCCGAGTGCCCCTGTAGACATCTCCTGTGCACCGCATCAGTCAGGTGCTGCACAGAAGAGAAGTGGACCTTGTCACCGTGGCACTTGTAGTTTATCCCGGAGGCAACTTAAGCAGACAAATAGTATGGTAACTCTGCAAACAGGCGGCTACCACTGAAGGAGAAGGGAGTGTAGGAAGTAGAAAGTGTTCTCTTTGTGCTTCTTCTACTGCTACGAATCTGGATGGTTGAGTTGGCTGGAGTCTTATCTCTGGCCTCCAGAAAAATGGGTTAAGTATTCACAGGTGTCTCTCTTAGGGGTTGAGCACCCTTTATAGATAATATCGTAATCAGCAGCATCATTATCAAGCCTTAATTAGGCATCTGATTCCTTACGCCTTGTATAAATAGAATTACACAATTAGGCTCCCTTTCCCTAAGAGCCTAAGACACACCCAGTGATAAGAGCACACATTGCCAGGTCATGAGAATATGGAAAGAGAATCACCGGGCCAGTAGGCCCTGATTGCCTACTGTGAGCAATGGCTGTGCTTGGGGCTGAGCCAGGCAGCAGAATCAGGCATGCCTGCCAAGATGTGTGGGGAAAGCTATAGGTCCTTCTGAACTGCCTGGAAGGGTTTTGTGAAAAAGGCAGGATTTCATTAGCTTTCTAAACAAAGGCTAAGAGCTTCCTTGGAAAATTTACAAGGAAATATGTTTAACAAGAGTCATAGTGGTGAATCAAGGGGGCTAAGGTTACTTCTTTTAACTGCCTCACCATCACTGGGGGTAGCAGGCGATATAGTAAGGTTCGTGGCCTGGTGGCTCAATTTCCCCTCCAGGAACCAGAGATAATACCAAGTATATATAGAGAGAGTCTTGTGCCCAATTGACTAAGTGGAACCTGCCGCAGAGCCCTGCCTAGATGACCTCCCATCTTGGTCATCCCAGAACAGACGTGTAAATGAGCTCTGGACAGGGCTTGTGATCAGTGGCTCCTTCCCCTCCTTGTATTACCTCTTTTGTGGTGGTGGTAGCAGGGGAGGGGGGGTTGGGGTTGGGTGGGGTGTGGGGTTGTCCATAAGATTTGTTGGCATTCAAGGGGTTACTAAAGCAAGCTCCTAGTTCTCTAGGCTAAAATAAAATGGACAGGGGCTCCAAGAAGGATTGAAAGCTTTCCAGGAAGAGTAGGGGGCTCTGGGAATGCAATCTGCAGAATGGACACGCCCACCTCTCCTATGTCCCCTCCACAGCACTACAACCAGTCAGAGGAGATGAACCACATCTCTGACATCCTCAATGTGGCCTTCACCATCATCTTCACCCTGGAGATGATCCTCAAGCTTATGGCCTTCAAGGCCAGGGTGAGTGCCGGGGCTACAGGGCCAGATAAGCAGGCGGTGCCTGGTGGGTGGGCCTGCTCATGGAACACCCACCCAGATCCCCTCATCTTACCACTTCCGCTCCCTGCCTGCTCACCACCTTCAAGTACAGGGCAGGCAGCATTTCAGGCAGCTGGAATTGACTGATGATGGAAAGATGCCAGCACCTTTTCCCTGCCCCCTTCTTCGAGACTACCTTAGATTCCCACCCTCCCTTAAGCTTTCAAAGAATAGGCCCAGCACCAGGGAGAATATCTTGCTCAGTTTCTCTGCTTCCCAAGTCTGTGCCTAGGGTTTCCAGCCCTGTCAGTTCTGCATTGGCAAACCCCAGACAGGATGTGAAGTGGGGTTCAGGGGATGAAAGAATCCTTCATCTCTCCCAAGTCTTGAGTTCCTAGCAAGTCTCCCCTTTCCCTCCTGCCACTTCATGCTCTCAAGGAAGGGAACTAAAGTGCTAAGGGGAGAGGAGAATGGGGTGGAGCTGCTGCAGCGCCTGCTAGAGGTGAGGCAGGGTGCCCAGAATTGATCTCCTGCAGCCTCTCCGTGCCATCTCAGGTGAGACCACTGCCCTCTGCTGGCTGCCAGAGCACCTTCCTCCCAGAGCTCACCCACTAGCTCTCTGGTCTCTTCCCTTCCCAGGGCTATTTCGGAGACCCCTGGAATGTGTTCGACTTCCTGATTGTCATTGGCAGCATCATCGACGTCATTCTCAGTGAGATCGACGTGAGTATCAAGCAGGCAGAGCCATCACTGGGGTGGGACTAAGAGCTTGTTCAACATGCATGGGGTGCCCACTGCGTGTACATGTGGCACCTCAGGGGGTTACAAACATGGAAATGACAAGTTGTGGCTTCTGCCCTCAAGAAGCTACAGTCCTGCAAAGCAGAGAAATAACTCAGATACCAGGTAGACGTGATGAGTGTGCCAGCCTGCTGAAAGGAAGAGATATATCATGGAAAGGAGAGGGCATCTCTGGGTGGGATGGTCAGGGAAGGCTCCATGGAGGTGGTGCAACCTGCCTTAAGGAAAGGGAGGCCGTGATTGGAGCTATAAAAGAGAAAAGAAATATGGGGCAGGATTCCATAGGAGGGGCACAAAGCAGGAAGTACAAAGCAGGCTCAGGGTGTGTTTGAACTTTATGGAGCAGGCAGTGAAAAGTCACTGAAAAGTCACTGAAAGTTTCTAAACAGAACAGTGGAAGGACTGAAGCCCTGCTTCTAAAAAGGTCATCTAGAGAGGAGGGGCAGGAGGAGAAGAACTAAAAGTAGGGAATCAGTCATTCATTTATTCCTCAGATACTTGCTAAGTACCTCCCATGTTTCAGGTATGATTTTTATTGCTAGAGATACAGCAAGAAGAAAATTGTGGGGGAAACAGACAATAAATAAATCTATAATGTGACAGGTATGACAAATGTTTACCATGAAGAAAAATAAAACATGTTAAGGCCCAAGAATGGAAGAGAATGGAAGGGTGGTGTCAAGATGCCATTGGAGGCTCGGCACCTGTGGCTCAACGGGCTAAGGTGCCAGCCACGTACACCTGAGCTGGCGGGTTCGAATCCAGCCCGGGCCCGCCAAACAACAATGATGGCTGCAACCAAAAAAAAAAAAAAAAAAATGGCCAGGCGTTGTGGCAGGCGCCTGTAGTCCCAGCTACTTGGGAGGCAGAGGCAGGAGACTCGCTTGAGCCCAGGAATTGGAGGTTGCTGTGAGCTGTGATGCCACGGCACTCTACCCAGGGTGACAGCTTGAGACTCTGTCTCAAAAAAAAAAAAAAA
>CAUYRH010034822.1:0-19187 GCA_963574655.1 Perodicticus potto | reverse complement strand
CATATGACCATAGTGGTCTCTCCAACATGCTATAGTCCCTCCTATCTGTATAGTGGAAACAGTGGAGATAGAAGGAAACTTACCAACAGTGTTACTGTGCTGAAGCCACTTTAAAATTTATCCTGACAGCTATTTTATCCTGAGTTTGTAATTTCATGATATTTTAAGAAAGATTTCATCATCTACCAACAATAAACCCTAAAAACATCAAGTTTTACTAGTTCTCTTGGAACCTGGGACAAACTTTGTCAATGGCATGACTAAAAAGACTCATTTGAAATGGCTAGGAATCTGTACAGAGTTTTCACAGCAATTATTAATGTTGTTATTTATCTCTCTTTCCCTCATAACCAACCCCCCACCCTTCTTTCTTTCTTTCACAATATTTTTCACTGAATTTATTACCAGGATTTATAGGAAGCTTCAGCAAGCACTCCAGGTGATTATTTTAATCTGGCAAAAATGGAAAACACTGGCATAGTTTACTTTCTTAGATTGAGTTCTCTAGATGCAGAGCCAGAGATAGGAACTCAGTCACAGAAAAATTATCGAGGGAGTTTTCTCATGAAAAACTGATAAGGGAGTAAAGGAATCAAGGTAGTAAAGGGGGCTAAGATTTCAGGCCAATGTCCCAGAGAGGGTAACTGGAGACTGAGAGATGTGTCATCACATACAAACTACTTTTAATAAAATAGATTTTAAAAAGGCACGATGACTAGGCAATAACATTTTCCTACCTGATTATATACTAAAATAAAAATGGATGGGCATTTCCCCACTTCTAAGCTTGCTATTTTGAAGTTAGTTGAACATACTGCAATAGAGCCCTTGCAATGTAGGACTGGTATTGCTGAGAAAAATGTTGACTCCATGGTGATATAGAAGACCCATGGCAAGTTTAATTCTCAAATGTTTTCATAACATTTTAGTTTACCAGCTAAAATGTTGGAACATAAAGTTATTATCAATTGGCAAAAGTTAGAGAAGAAATTATCATATAGTTTATAAATTCCTGTCAAAGTCAGCATAGCATATTGGTGCAAATGTTTATCTTTCCATTTCCTCATTTGAGAATGGTCTTTAAAATTTGACTGCCATAGTGACCATCAATTTTTTCTGTGCCATTCTATGGAAGTGAAAATAACTTCACTTGAAATGACTAAATTGAATAAGGTTGAATATGAAAAAAATATGACCAGGATGAGAAAAAAATATGACCAGGATGAGAAAACAAATGACAATGATCCTAATTTCAGACATCTTTACCTCGGTCATTAGATGAATCAGCCAAATTGTGCTGTTATTTGTGGTTTTTTGTGCCTTTGGAATGAGACACATGGCTAAATTGTATTGTGCCATATGCAGCATGCTTATTTTGGATATTCTACATTTGGTATAAATGGCCAATTTAGTTTAGTTTTTCTGAGCTTCATAAACAAGGCAGAAGACAGCAAGAGATAATAATGCTAACTTGAATTGAGTTTTTCTAAATGTGACCAAGATTCTTACTTTCAATAGTAAATATGGAAGTTATAAGCACTTATTTACTTAACAAATACATTTTAAATTCCTATTATGTACAACAATACATAAACATCATTAGCAGTGAAGATTCGAATTTGTGTGCAAATCCTTAGTCTCAATGAGATTAATTTCGTGGTCTATCATATAAAGAGAAAAATACCTATCATCTCCAAATGTATTTGATGACTGAAACAAAACAACCTGTCAGGTATCATGTTTTAGGTGAGTGGACTCTTGTAAGTGTCAGAGGATTTAAGGCCACCCCAGATCTTTACATTGCATAAAACATAGAAGAGTTATGATGGCGCATGGCTCCATTTTCATCTCTAGGGACAACAGAAGGACGAATAATAAGAGTAACTATTGGTGAAGTGTCTATGACTTGATGAACATTGAAGTCCTGAAATGTTACCTTACAGATTATTTTGTTTAATCCTGAAATAACTTTGAAAGTTGCTCTTTTTCTTTGTTAGATAGATGAGAAAATTAACCTGTGAGATTCAGGATTTGAACGTAAGATTCCAAGGTAGAGATAATGGCCTGAAAACCTAGATGTATCTGAATACAATATATGTACACACACAATGTTACACAATGGTGTGTACCATTGTACATCATAGTCATTTAAAAATATTGGTTGAGTCACAGACCACAAGGAGTAAGGAGACCATTCATTGGGGCAATATGGCATGGGTGTCAGAGCCTGAGCAGGATGATTAGGATAATCACATGAAGGGTGAGCCTGGTGTGGGAATCAGGATCTAGTCAGAGTCAATCAGAAATAATATTCAAAAAATGCTGTAGCAGTGGAGGCTGCTCATCCTGAGACAAAGAATAATGATGAAGTAATCAGAACACAGTTCAGGATTACATGTATAGTTCCATCCGTGGAGACAACAGCAAAAACATAGTTTTGAATTATGCAAAAGTTAATGCTATCCTGGCTCTTGATATTTGGAGAAGCTGACTCTTGTGGATGCCCCTGAAATGCAAGGATGTCTCGGCTTGTGATTGTCTAGTTAAGTAGATAAGGCCATTATATTGGGCTTTCCTTCTGGGAAGCTTCTTGGCCTGTCTTGTAAGCAATTCCTAGTCTATTAAATTTCTTAAAAACATTGAGAAAGACGTTGAAGATGATGTCACAAGTTCATTGGAGGTGATGAAACATAAACTTTCATTTCAATACTGTTTTTTATAGGCTTTATTTTCAACCATCAAATAATATATATTCAGGCATGTTCAATGTTTGTAATAATCAGTGTTTTCCTAAATTGATGTTGACACTGGGTGGGTAGTAGGTTTAACACTCCTTCCTCTTCAGCCAAATTAATAGCATCACACTGTGGTCACCATTGTCTAACCATGAAGTATTTAAGTAAAGATAAAAGTCAAAATAACTAGTTTGCTTCTATTTATAGTGCAAATTTCCAGTCCCCACATCTGGAGAGATTCTGAATTAATAGTGTGTAGAACTGGGCATTTGATACTTAAGAAAGCAAATTTCTCTGATGTATTCTAAGGGCACTCAGATTAAGATCACCAGCACAGTTCTACTCATTGGATCCTTTCCTCCTATGTGGTTCCATTCCTATTCTATTCACCCTTGACAGAGTCATTTCTTTGCAAGCACTTTTTTGCTGAGGCTGGGATCTCTCATAATATTTATCTATAACTGTTTCACCTTCCAGAAACTTAAGACTCAAGTAGATTATTCTTATGTATCAAGAAGCCTCTTCTCCATAGAGTAAAGCCACATCTCATAAATCCACGGAAACTTCTCTAACAAAGAGGAATTAATGTTTGCACAGTGGCTTCATTATTCTCCAGCTCCAGTAAGAGTGGAAAGACAAATAAAAGTGCTTCAATATGTAATATTGGTAAATTATAATTTATGTAATTATGTTCACATATATTACTATACATTCACAAATCTTTTCTATAATAAATATCTACATTAATATGTCATTAATTTTGTGATGTAATTTCTACAGGGTAAAGATCTTTCACTTTCTCAGCTTTAATTGGTCAATTCAGAATGCTTGAAGGAAAATAATAACGTAATGGATAGATGTGTTGGTGGATTCACTGATATCTCATTATCTCAAGGTACAACATAAGAGTATTCTGATCTTAAACCCATAGATACTTCAAGATCTCCCAATGTTTATGGAGATCCCCCTCATTTATAGGGTTATAATGTTTCAACCCTTATAATATTTGTATACACAAGACATTTATTCATTCCCCAAGTACACATCTCCAATAAACAAAATTATTCATACTATAGTAAGTTTTCAACCATATTTTTAACATTTTAACATTTTGGAAACTAGAAAAAAATTCCAACATTGATGATGCCAAAAGTGTGATCTCACCCTTGGTGCATATGTGAAGGGTCAGGAGAAATCTTCTAAATACGGATCAAAATTGTTTTCACATAGTAAATGAGAAAATATCATGAATGTTACATTAATCAGGTTGATAAAAATATCTCCGATGGTATGGAAGCCTGCACACTGTACTCCAAGCCTGAATTATTGTACACAGTTATGACTCAATAAAAAATAATTAAAAATTAAAAAAAAAATAAAAAGAAGTTCAAAGCACAGTGAGTATACCCTTCATTTTTACTCTTTTTTTTGATAACATAATTTAAGACTGCCATGGAAGTTTAACTATAGGTGCAAGTGTGCTGTGAGATAAAAAAAAAGTTGAAAAACACTGGTCTAAGGCATGGGAGTAATTTCTTATTTTTTCCTTTTAAGGTTGCTTCGGGGGAGCCCCCCTTTTTTCTTCTCTCTCTCTCTTTTTTTCTTTTTTGCGGTTTTTGGCCGGTGCCGGGTTTGAACACTCCACCTCTAGTATATGGTGCTGGTGCCCTACTCCTTTGAGCCATAGGCACCGCCCTTTTCCTTTTTTTTTTTTTTTTTTTTTTGAGATAGAGTCTCACACAATCACACTGGGTAGAGTGTGGTGGCATCATCGTAGCTCACAATAACCTCAACATCAAGAGCCATCTTCCCATCTTGGCATCCCAGAGTGTTAGGATTATAGGCATGAGCCACCATACTTGGCTTTTTTGAGTATAATTTTTTTTTTTTTGAGACAGAGTCTCAAGCTGATGCCCTGGGTAGAGTGCTGTTGTGTCACAGCTCACAGCAACCTCAAACTCTTGGGCTAAAGCGATTCTCTTGCCTCAGCCTCTCAAGTAGCTGGGACTACAGGTGCCTGGCTATTTTTTATGTTGCAGTTGTCTTTGTTGTTTAGCAGGCCTGGGCCAGGTTCGAACCCACCAGCCGGGGCTTATGTGGCTAGTACCCTACCCACTGAGCTATGGGGACCACCATTGAGTATAATTTTTAACCATCTTTGCTTTTGCAAAGAGTAAAAGAGTAAATGAAGAAGGAGTAATGAAGAAGGTGTTGCTGAAACAATTTAACTACTTCTTAACAGTGTCCTGTTAAATTTATTTATGATAAATTTTATGATCACACTATTCCTGGACAGTAATGCCAATTCTAGCATTTTGTGTATTTGTCACCTTTATCCATCCTTCAATTTCATGTAGATTGCATAGTTCACAAACAGATGTGACTGTGGCCCTTGTATTGACAGCACCATAGGGCCTGGAGGGGTAACTAACATGCTTGTAGTTTCTCTAACTTAGCTTTTAAGAAGAGACATAGACCCAAGTGACAGAATCCATTTCTATCCAGCCACAGGGGCATCTGTCATGCCTGGTTAATGAAGGCCAGGGCAGAATCAACCTGAGAGTCAAGTCTTCATGCCAGAAAGCCGTATGGGGGAAGAAGGCGGTGATAGGGTTGCTGGTGTAGGGGAGGATCTGAGGCGATCATTAAGAAAACAGAAGGAGTAATGAAGAAGGTGTTGATGAAACAAATTAACTACTTCTACCCTAACGCATTTTGGGGGGAAGTATTAATTTAAATGCTTTACTTATGAAGCGTCTTTTGCCCTGTTATATCTTCAAGGTACCTCTGTATCTGTGTGTGGCTCAGGCACTCAGCAGAAAGTGTAATCCACCTCGTGCCATCTAGGCACAATTCAGCTTTTTTTTTTTTTAAATGTGAATTCTGTGGAAATAAACATTGGAAATGATTTTTTTTTTGCATGTATTATTTGGATGATATGAATATCAGGGTGATTTTATTGGAAAGAAGAGGAAAGTAAATATGGGAGAAGAACAAGGGAGACAGCTGAGGGGAGGGGATGGTTTTGCTTCTCAAACTATGGACTGACTTCATGTATAAATCTCCTATCTCCCCCTTTCTTCTGAGCAACATGTTTCTCTCCATCCACCACCTGTCTGAAGTCAGTATGAGCTCTGGGTTCCTCTCTTGCATCTGAGCCTCAGAGGATTCGGTTTCCCTGTGGTCTTTCTGGGGCTGCAACTTTAGACCTAGAGCCATATCTCCATTTTACTCAGTTGCTCAAGGTCACCCACATAGTTAGTGGAGAAACCTTGAGTGGAACCCCACTTATTAGACGTGTAGTCTAAACTCTTTTCACTTTACTTCTTACTGAAGTGATCTTACCTCTACTAACTTCTAAAATCCTTAAAAAAAATGAACTGTGTGGAACACACTCTTTGTGTAGCTGTTGATCTTTCATTGAACATACGGGGAGAGAAGGGGAGGTTATTGACCCTCCTATTGGGATCAGGATAAGTGAAAAGGAACGCAGGAGGCCAATTTGTGCATGGAATTCCACTGCAAAAGGATTCTGTCCACCTGAGGTTTGGGCTTATTAGTATTTGCTCCAACGAACCTGCAAGTTGTCTCCTTCATGGACAACGTAATTACCAGCTCCTGGAAAGGAAGAACGAGAACTGGTTCAAATGATTTGACCACTCAGTCACCAAATACCGGACATGCTTTCTCCCACCACTCGTCCCCCTCCCCACAAAAGCACATGCTCTTGCATGCCTGAACACGTGGGCGTTTTCAATCTGGGGGTCTTTGTGGCACATCTCTCCCTTACCTTGGCTCAGTGGTTTGCCTCCATTCAGAAGCTGCCAGTAGGTTCTGTCATTATTGTTGGCCCATAGGCCCTGAACAGAGGTGATGTAGGGGCCCCATTGGCTCTCCTCCATTGTGAAACTGTGGGGAAGGACAAGGAGTTATGGGGACTTAGAATTTTTGGAGGAGATCCTACGTGAGCATTTCTCACACTCCAACGAATCTAAGAATTGCTTGATGACATTCCAAAAATGCAGATTTCCTGGCCCTCTCCTCAGATGCTTTGATTTTTAGGTCAGGGCTGAGGCCCAGGAGTCTGCATGTTTTATGAACACTCCAGATGATTCTGGTGCTGGCACTGTACATGCTAAATTAGAGAAATGATGTCCATGGTTTCTGCCCCACTTCTGGCTATACTGGGCACTTTTAGGTCAATAACGTCAATCTTCCACCCCAAGGTAGCAGCTGTTGAAGATATTCATGCAGTAATAGAAAGAGCTAACTTCAAGTCCTAGACATACTGTAAGTTGGTGGGTTTTCTCTTAGGAAAGAGGAACAGGAAAGAATAGTCTGATATTTCATGTTGTGTTTGTTAAAGAGTGACACAGTCAGTGTCTGATTCATATTTCTTAGTCCTATTTCTGTATATTCCCAGAAGCCCTTGGAGGCAGCCTTTCAAATATATTTTACATTACATATGTATGTATATAGACAGATATGTCTGGACATTATTCCAATAATGTCCATTATTCTTTCTTTACAGAATCTACACCATGTTGTTGAACATAATACATGTCGAGTAGATTTAAGAAGGCAACTCGATGGTACTTTTCAGAGTATCATTTAGTATTTGACCTCCTAGGCCAAGGAACCTGAATTTAGGGGTCTGTGAATTTCCCAAAAGAGGAGTATGGAGAGGTTTAAGGGCATCTGTGAAACCCCCAATTTAAATGCTAGATTTTCTTTGTATGTTCATTTTTCTGGAATGAGCATTCATTGCATTCATCTGATTTTCTTTCTTTCTTTCTTTTTAAAATATGGAATGCTTCACAACTTTGCGTGTCATCCTTGTGCAGGGGCCATGCTCATCTTCTCTGTATCGTTCCAATTTTAGAATATATGCTGCTGAAGCAAACACCATTCACCTGATTTTCAAAGGAGTTAGTGATTCAAAAACATTTCAGAACCACAGTTGCAAAACAAAAATGTCTGACTTAACAGGTTCTGCTTATTGAAGGAGTTTTCTGAAATAAGAAAAAACTCTGGGAATTGTTAATCCATTAAATGAACATTAATTTATTACCTATTATATGCTAGAGGATGAAATATCTCATCTCCTCTTTAAAATTCCCAGTGTGAGATGGGGCTGGCTAGCAAAGGCTCTGACCCAGAAGGGCTTTACATGTGCTTAGGGTTTGGGTGCAGATATTCTTCCTGAGTCTTTAGAGACAACATAAACAAACACCTTAACCTTAGGTTAGGGACACATACCCGAATAGTGTCTTGTTCTCTTTCTGAGCTTCCTTCATCACATCTAGGAAGACAGAACCTTTTGGCACAGTGACATTGGTGGAATATGTTTCATTGATTCTTACAGAGTAATTGACTGATATATAAGAGGGTGAGTTAGGAGTTGTCACCATTATAGGCACAGAAGTAGGAATGTTAAGGTTACCTGGAGGAGACAGAAAAGCCAAAAGCAACATTTGGAATAATGAAAATTTGTTAGAGATCATACACCTATTCACCTCCCCTCCTAGGGCTCTTTTCCTTTATGTAAAGACGGATTTGATACAAGGAGCAGGTATCATCCATTAAGAGGTAGATCTCTCACGTAACTAAAACAGCAACTAAACCCAGAAACTCACCAGCTTGTGAAGGGGGGCATTTGGTTTAAATTCCAACTGTTTAAGCAATTCATTTGCCCCAACTCCCATTTCTCACAGATCTCGATTGTTTTGCTTTGTTTTTTCAGCTTTGGTTCAGGCATACAATAATGCTTGCTTTTTTCATCCTTTTCCTTTCTTAACATTTACTAAAAACTAGTACAGGAGATGTACTAGTCATGGTACATAGATTATGTCATTCACTCCTTGCAAAAACCTGTGTTAGATAGGCATCATTCCCATTTTTTTATAGTAGAAAACAAGCTCAGAGGTTATACAATTTGCCCAAGGCCCCTCAGACGCTAAGTGGCAGAACCAGCAATATGTAGACATACATGTTGCAAAATCATTATTTGAATAAATGGCTCGTGCTATGATTTTTGAAGAGTACTGCCATATTCCTTCCATGCCCATCTCTTATTTCCCTGATGTATCACTCACCATGGGTAACAGAAGGTCAGAGTCACAGAACGGATCCTCTCTATACTTTTGAAAAATTCCCATTGTTTAGGATAGGAATGATGCTCAGATCTCTTGATACCCAACAACTAGGAAATACACCTTTGGAGATAGACATGACTTATTCAAGTGTGCCTTGTTTATCAATGTTTGAAACCTCCAGTGATGTCTGGCAGCCAGTTAAGAACGAGTCCTCAGGTGATGACACAAATTCTGTCTGGGAACTGTTATGTTTTAGAGGTTTTTCTGGTTACTGTTAGTCCACAAGGACACCTAAATCATTGCATGCTTTGGCTATTATGGTGAAAGGCAAAATGGTCTGTTATTTAGATCTTTTACCTGAACTAGAGACACAAGAGTTAACATCCAAGTAGGTCTTTCCCATCACGGCAGGCAAGATCTGGGCTGCAGCAACTGGAATATTAAATGCCCCTTGAGAAATTTCCTTAAGCACTGTGTCCAGAGTTTCTTGGCAATTCCATTGACTTTCTTGGTAATAGTCTGATGACACAAAAAGGGCCTGGGTGGGGGGAGAGAGAGAGAGAGAGAATGAGAGACATTTCCAATCTTCAAAAAAGAGGAAGCCTACATCTAACTAATACAGTAATTCAGAATTTATTGAACATTTACTACATAGGAGTCACTTTACATAATTCAGCTATCTTACTAATTTGGGGGGGGAGTTGGGGAACTGCTTAATAACAACCTATAGGAGCTCTGATGAGAACAGACTTTCTGTGCCATATTCACTCCTGTATCCCAACACTGGAAAAATACTTGTCAGACAGGAGGAAGGAACTCAATGGATATTGTTGACACACTGCTGTAAAAGGGGCCCTAAGATGAATGTCCTAAGAGAAGCATCTCATGGCATGCCTTTCAAAAGAGGTGAGGAGCTCATAAACATTGAGTGAGGCTGAGGAAAGGCTTCATGGAGAAGAGAGTAATTGAGGTAGGCCTTGAGTAGTGTGATAGAATTTTGGTAGGCGAAGGGAGGGGGGAGCTTGGTACTCAGAGGGCAGTGATGAGAGTATCTGCATTTTAGCAAAAGCCTCAGAGGATTCCCCCTGGTCTAGGAGAATTGTGGAAGAAGAAGCTGAAGAAGGAAGCTGGACCAGACTGAATGTGGGGGAGACGTGTCTGATATCATGTGATTGACAATGGGGAGTCTAATAATTTGTTGAAACTTATAGCATAGTTAGCATAATGTAAGCACAGGTAGCATAATGTAAGCTCAATTGAAAAGGCAGAATTGTCAAGTAGCAAAAATCAGGAGGTATTAGAATGAGCAAAACAAAAACTAAAGTAGTGGGACTTTAAGGTTCTGCTCTGCAATTTCCCAGGGACAGACAATCACTCTTTTCATCATTTCTTGGGGTTCTTAAAGCTAACCGAGTAATCAACAAGCATTTGTGGGATGTTAAGAAAAAAGCAAAACTGATTATATTGTGGGCAAGGGACTTGCGAACCTGCTGTGAATTAGTATCACCTGCAGGGCTTTTAAACAAGACTATGGCTCACATTCCGCCTCTGAATTTCTGTATTAACTGGCTGGTGGGGAGCCTGGACGATTGTGTTTTCTAAAAGCTCCTTCAGGTGATTCAAATGTGCAGCCCAAATGGGAAACCACTGCTTTATATCAAGTTCCAACTTGGCCAAGGCAAACAACAATATAATTAGTAACAACAACAATACCAATAACCTTACAATTCAATCTCAGCTTACATCACCAACCTCTTTCTGTGATGTTTCCCAAGGACCCTATTCTGGCCACACCAAAACAGCATGTGTATACATTTTTGAGGCACCTTCTGAAGAACATTTTAAGAGATGTTTTCTATGTATTGCTTTTTGAAGTTGAATGGAAGGTACCTTTACTGGTCAAGTGTACTTAGACGTGCTACACACATACATTTTACCTCAATTTGTCCACTTTTTGTGTATGATCAATTTTGCTTCCAACAAGATCTCTTAAATTGTGCATACATTTTTTGCCTGCCCGCCCATTTGTGGTGCGATGTTCTTTTGTGGCTTTGCATCTCTCTCTCTCTCTCTTTTTTTTTTTTGACTTTTTTTTTGTTGTTGTTTGGGATTCATTGAGGGTACAAAGAATTAGGTTGCATTGATCACATTTGTTAGATAAAGTCCCTCTTAGAATTGTATTCCACCTCCAAGAGTTGTGCCATACACTGTGACCCCTTAGAGTTTAGATCAATGAATGATTGCAGGAATAAAGTCCCTGACCTCAAGAAATGTATGCATTATAGTTACAGTGTAAGTATTGAGCATAAGTTTTGAGAACTATTTCCTGAGTCCTATCTCCATTTGCACAATTTTCTGGTTTTGTAACATTAGCCTAATAACTCTGTAACTCACATTCCTAATCTAGGAAATGGAGGTAACACAGTAGTCCCCCCTTATCTGCAAGAGATGCTTGACACTGTGAATGTATCAACCTTTAATGTACCATTTTTCCTACTCATACATTCCCATGATAAAGTTTAATTTATTAATTAGTCACAGTAAAAGATTAACCACAACAATAATAAAATAGAAAACAATGATAACAACCCACTGCAGCATCACTATTCTTGTGCTTTCTTGCTGTTGTTAAGTAATGGAAGGGTGATGGTGACAGTTGATCGGATAACCACAGCAACTACTGAGCGACTCAGAGGTGTGGGGTGTGGACAGTGTGAACCCACTGGAATAAGGGATGATTCACATCCCAGGTGGAATAGAGCAGGAAGGCGTGAGGGTTTATCACACTACTCAGAATGACACACAATTTAAAATGTGAGTTGTTCATTCTGAATTTTCCACTTAATAGTTTCACACCATGATTGACTAATTGAAACTGAAAAGCAAAACTATGGATGAGAGGGACTATTGTATATGGTAGAGTGTAAAATTGCATGGGATATAACAAGATGAGTTGTAGTAGACTAGAATTTCTGAGAAATTGTAATTAAGAAAAACTTCACGGAAGCATTGGGTGTGGGAAGGTAAATGTTGCAGGCAGGAAGAGTACATTTCAGGCAGGGGAGGGGAGTCCTTTGAGCAAAATCAGAGTTAGTATAGGAAACACAGAATGGGTAATAGGAGAGGACAAAGATGCTGCTTTCCTCCATGACGCCCCTCTGACTCACCTGCATAGCCTCTCCCGTACTAAATACATTTCCAATGAGACCATTTTCTTTTTTCTCATACAGAATCTTCTTTACCAGTGACTCTGTATTATTACTGATCCTCTCTAAAGCCTTCTCATCTGCTTTGATCTGCCCATTCATCAGTCCCCTTTTCACACAGGTCAGAGCCAGGACGGCCATTGCACCAGTATCTGTCGGGACACAAAACATTGCTGATAGGGTGACCAACCATCTGAGTCTGTCCTCAGCTGAAAAACTTAAGGGCTAACAGTAGAGAAGATCTGGAAAAATTGGGATGATTGATCATGCTAATTGATGATGGGAGAGAATGATTTCAAGATGCAACAATCATTGCTCCAGAACTAACCACTTAAATGTTTCAAAATTCTTGCCCTGTGTTGAGTGGCCAGGTTCCTCATACTTAGTATTTCAAACCGTGGTCATAAAAACACCGCCAGATTTGTAGGTGGGTACACATGAACATTCTTCTTTCTTTTTTTCATCCTAATTCCTCTTACTTTTTCTATCTTTCTCTATTTTTCAGTCATATTGGTAAAGGAATTAAGAAACCTAGGATGATGTACCAGACAAAATGAAATATGTCTTTGTAAGACTATCAAGAGTTCCCTTATATTGATTAAAAAATAGTACTTACCACCAACATGAGTGGATTGCCTGAGTTCACAGTTCAAGACCAGCCTGAGCCAGAGCAAGACCCCTGACTCTAAAAATAGCCAGGCATTGTGGTGGGCACCTGTAGTCCCAGCTACTCAGGAGGCTAAGGCAAGAGAATCACTTGAGCCCAAGAGTTAGAGGTTGCTGTGAGCTGTGACACCACAGCACTCTACCGAGGGTGACAAAGTGAGACTTTGTCTCAAACAAAGAAATACAGTACTTAACAGAATTTTTGCTCAGTAAACCTTCTTAAGGCAGAGGATGAGTCAAGAGATTGGGGGAAGGAAGGGTGAGGGTTATTTTTCTGGCTTGATACTTGGTGTCTCCTGTGTCCATTAGTGTGGTGCCTTCCCTCTCTCACAGGAAAAGGGGTCTCAGAAGTCTCACATTCTCCTTGCGGTCTAGAAATACTGAATGCTGATTTTCTTGTATCTTCTTGGAGAAAGATGAACTTATGTATTTGGAGTCATAGGGGCTGAACTGTCTGGAGACTTCTTTTTGGATTTTGAAACTGACACAATGAAAAATTTCTGGTTCTTCTTCAAGGTGAATACACAATTTATTGTGTAAAATGTTAGAATTTGTCACTGGGGAAGTTGCATTTTTTCAAGTCAACACCACACATTTAAATTTTCTGCATAAATTAGAGAAAGATGAAATGTTAAGATAAACAAATTCCACTGTATTTCCTACCTCTAAAACTTAACACTTCCTAAAATGTTTTATATGAATATTCTCATCTGTTATCCTCATTTTACAAATTAGGATCAAGAGTTGCATCTTAGTAGGGTACTGGTGAAACTTATCAAATGTAGAGTATCAATGTCTTTATATAGTAATTAAGAAAATGCTATAAGGGCTATCTCTCACAGTACGATCAAAATGTTTCTGATTGTATATGAAGCACATTCTTCCCTATGATTGCACCAATGTACACAATTATGATTTAATAAAATTATTAAAAAAAAAGAGTTAATATGTGTTGGCTATACAGGCATTCCCTGAGTTATGACCATCCAACTTATGAACAACTTGCAGTTACAAATGGGGGTTATAACATGTAATCAGTAAATGTACCTGTTTCAACCTACATACAAATTTAACTTAAGAATCAACCTAGTTCATTCTTAACCTGGGCACTGCTTGTATAACTCAAGGGGGAACATGTGGCCTTTTGATTTCAAGATGGTTCTCTTTTAAGCACCAAAGGAGGCAAGTAGAGCTTCATTTCTCTGGTGCACCCCTTTTAATGAAAGGATGCGTTCTGTAAAATTTACATTCCATGAAAAGGTCATAGTTAAGCATGTAGAAGGCCACATGTGGCTCCAAGGCCACAAGTTTCCCAGCCCTATGGCTCTTCCTTTTATACCACACATCTAGAAAGAGGCTTAAAGGCCACCCATTATCCATTCTTCTCCATCTTAAAATTTTCTTCTGAGGGGACTAGGGTGAAGAAAAGAGACAAAGAAAAAAAAAATCCAATTACTTACTGGTAGAAAAACCCTAAGGGCAAGACGGGCTCATGACCATGTCCTTTGTATCATGGGAGGTGGTTTTAGTGACTCACCTACTGAGAACTGGCCGCTCAAATTGTAGTTTTTATTTTCAGGAGAGAAGAGTTCAGCAACTTCAGGGATTGAGTAGCTCCCATTAAACAGACACATAGCCAGCAGGTTCAGGCTGAGCTGGTAGTAGTTAGTCAGAGGATTTCCACTATGTGCTCCTGGCAAAGAGGAGAAATACCTTTCTCAGGGAAGGGGCACTGAAATAAAATGTTTTCCATCTATTCCTACTTACAAGATTTCCATTTCTCCACATTTAAGGAGAGGTGAGTAATAGAAGTCTTGTGCCTGTGATCTTAGCACTCTGAGAGCCTGAGGTGGGAAGATCTCTTGAGCTCAGGTGTTTAAGACCAGCCTGAACAAGAGCGGGAACCCCTTTCTACTAAAAATATAAATAATTAGTTGGAGATTGTGGAGGGCACCTGTAGTCCCACCTACGGGGGAGGCTGAGGAAGGAAAATTGCTTGATTCCAGGAGTTTGAGGTTGCTGTGAGCTAGGCTGATGGTATAGCACTCTAGCCTGGGCAACAGAGTGGGACTCTGTCTCTAAATAAATAAATAAATAAAAGAATGGGTGGAACTCTGCCTCTAAATAAATAAATACATAAAGGAGGAGATCACCCATAGAATCAGCAAACCTGACTAAATGTTTTAAAAGACATTTAAAGTCTATTCAACTCCTTTCATTTTATAACTGAAGGGACCCAGCCCTCAAGAGATTAAGATGCTATCCAGATATTTAGGTAGATACAGAGCTATGACCAGAACCCAGGTTTTTCACCTCCAACCCTCTTGCACTTTCAGCAGTAAGGTGTTGGAACTCTAAGTTGGAGTTGAAGGTCATTTCAAAGGAAGAGAGCATCAGAGGGACTATATGAAGAAAAAAAAATGGGAGTGGAAATAAATCCAATGTACCTGACTAGCGGCCCACCATGGTCAACTTGTTCTTCCTAGTGATAAAGTACTTTGGCTGTCTTTATCTCTTATGCCAGCCCTGGATGCTTTGGTACTTATGACACAGTGTCCCGCATTATGCAGCTGTTCTGGTGTAATTCTTTATTTGTCTAAAAGCCAAGCTCCTGGAGGATCAGAGAACGCAGTGTGTGCGTGTGTCTGTCTGCCATCATATGTAAAGACATCATATGACGTGGGGTCAGCAATCAGTTGAACATATTTAAAATGAAAAATCATGATGTATTCAGAAATAAGCAAGCAGAGTGGCCTGTGAGATGCAGTGGGATAATGAGATGAAGGGGAGAGAAGAGTGGAGGGAACTTCACACAGTTCCGAATCACAGGAAGAGAAGACAAGGTTGTCTAGGGTCTCTAAACATTTGATTCTTACCCATATTTTCGATTTCTGCACGGAATTTATTTTCTAACTGGCCAATCAGGTGGTAGTCATATATAACCTTTTCATCTTGGGTATGACATGCTCCCAATGCCATTACAATCAAGGCAAGCTGTCCTGAGGTTAAATCTGACACTGGAAAGAAAAGTGTTCAAGCTTAACAAGGTGCATACTAATGATGCTGGCCTCCTGTTGTCCCTGCTGTTCATGTTGCCTGTCACTTTATCCCATCTCACTCTACACAGTCATAGGAACTGGTACACAATATTACTATGCTGAATATTGTAGGCAATTGTAACACAAAGGTAAATATTTGTATACCTAAATATATCCAAAAATTGAACAGGTACAGTAGAGATATAGTATAATAACCTCATGGGCCCACCGTCATATAGGCAGTCCATCATTATGTGGTGTATGACTGTACCAATATTTTATTCTTCTCTCCTTTACCCCCAAAGCAGAGCCATTTATAGCAGTACTGTATAAATTCAGTCTTTATACAGATCTTAGTCTTTTTCATGAAATCACGGAATCTTTTGGAATTGTGACATTCTTATTAAAAATAAAGAAAGAAGGTAAAAAGATAAATAACAAGACCTTGATGAGAGTGGGAAGGATAGGTAGGGTAAATTCACACAACCTTCTGGGTGAAGGGCACAATTAGAACTTTGATTTAATATGGACGAGAGCACATAAGTAACGAAACTGTGTGTAGACCTGAAATATTCTGAAAGTTTAAAAAAGACCTTGGTATTTTTTTTTTCTATATGATACCACCTTGCCAGGATAGTAATGATTTGATTTTTCTGTTTTGCATTATAAATATCAAAACTCTCAGGCTTCTCACAATTTTTACAATGATATTATTAGGTAGGTAAGGTGTTTGCATTTCCCCCTTATATTAATAAGAAATCTCAGGTTCAGTATTGACATGACTGGCTCAAGGCTGACCCTGGACTCAAACCCATTGCAAATTTTTACTGCTTCTTGGTTTGCTCTCTCTTGTCACCTTTCCTAGTTATGGCCCTTATCCCTGGGTGGGTGAGAACTGAGCTAGCTTATAGAACAGTATTAACAGATAAAAGCCCATAGCTTTTCCTTGTGGATTCTTGAAGCAAAATGGTCTTTAGGACCCAAAGTAGCAAGACCTAGCTCTAAAGGGAGTGGAAGAGGATTGGTATTTGGAGGCATCTTTCTGCCACTTCAAGTTTTATACATCTAGGATAGATGAAGCAGGGATACTCTGGGCACATAATTTTTAGGATTCGTTAGCGACAATCTTTCTCATAGGTAAATCTTTTCCTCAATTTTCCTGAGAACATAGGCACTCACCATGCTCTTGTATATCGTATTTGACTTGTTGAAGGAAGCGTTGCCTTAAGGCTGGGTCCACGATCCCAACCAGTCTCTGGGACAACAGGACATTGGCAGCCTCTGTTCCCCTGGCATATTTTGATTTGTCCATTGTGCGCAACAAAGGTGTTAGACGGAAGTAGTTTTCTTCACTTACTTCTGTAGCAGAAGAGAAATGAAACACACACTCAGAAAATACTAAGAATTGGAGCAGAGGCATTAAAATATTTAAGAACAGGCATGGGGGGCAGCGCCTGTGGCTCAAGGAGTAGGGCACTGGCCCCATATGCGGGGTGGGGTGTGTGTGTGGGGTGGTGGGTTTGAACCTGGCCAAAACTGCAAAAAAAAAAAAAAAAAAAAGAATAGGCATGGGACAGACCTAGACCAGTCCAGTGGCCAGTGACTGTGTTGGTGGAATAATACAAAGATAATACAAAGGTGAATCTGGAACCCTCGCCCCCACACCAGACATTACTTTTTAAATAACCAGTATGAAAATGTTAACAACTGGTACAGCCTCACCATTGTGTACTGGCAGAATATCGGTCTTACTCAGGGTTATAGTACCATTCCCTAGTTTTGTAAAACAGGCCTACAGACAGAGTATTCTTAAAGAAACTCTGCAATTGGAGGCTTAGTTGAAACTAGAATATACATCTGCCTTCCAGTCAGAAGTACTTTCTACCTTCTGGATTCAGTTCTGTCTCTCTCTTCTTTGAAATCTGTTGTTGTAATATTGAGGAAATGCAGGGAAAAAATCCTATGTTACGCTGGTGACTGACCCCAAAACTTCACTGTGTGGTTGTCAAATTGGCCAAACATTAAGATAATTAATTATTCAGCATTAGACACCCTTGAATGTGCTCACCTCCTACTTTTGATTTACAACATGTCTAAAATCCAGGAATTGAGGGAATTCAATTATACTGTGGGAGTAAAAAGAGAATCCAGATCCCTCAAAGAACTAGCAGAGAATAAAAAGCATTAGTTGCCACGTGAAACACAGGACAATTTCTCAACATACTTCTTTTGGAATCTACTCACTTCTAGATTGTAAGAAGAATATGAGTCTTGGATTTATTCAGTCAGAGCGTGGCTATACTCTGTGCCCCTTGACTTATGGTGTGAATAAATTATGGAACTTTTCTAATCTCTCGTTTCCTCATTTTAAAATTATGGATATTAACACCTGCCTTATAGATAATGGACAAGTAATCATTTAATAAACTATAAAATGCTATATCTATTATTACTTGCAATCAACTGGAATTTTTATCAATAGACCTGAGAAGCTAGGAAATGTGATTGCCCATTTTTTTTTTTTCACTCTAAAAGAAAGAGTCAAGAGGATCTGAACAGAGTGATTGTAGGGAGGTCATGGTTTTTTGCAAGCACAATGGGACAATTGTGAATTGTCTCTCTGAGATTTTGTGGAAGCATCCTGTTCAGCAGATTTTCTGGCTCTGAGACAGGCTTTTCAGTTCCTGGTCAACAACTCAAATCAGCTTCCTTGACCACTAAAGATAAATTTAATTATTTTGTACAATAAATTGAACTTCAAAGCCTCCATAAAGATTTTCTGTTCTTCGTCTCCAACAGGAGAAATGTCAGGCCATGAAGAAAAATTAGAGTTGGCAGCTTCTCTGCTTTTGCTTTATGAATACAACTTTGTTTTCTGATCTCTTCTTACTTGCTACAGAGCTCAAAAAAGATGTAACCACAGATGGTACCACCTAATCATCTTTGGGCTGGTTTGAAACTCAATTCCAGAGTAAAGTCTCACAAATGGGAAATCATACACTAGAGAGCTACATCAGACTCATCTTTGCTTCAATACCCTCCCCTCATTATCTTCCATTTATGGATGAGAGTAAAGAAATTCAGAAATATTGGTTCATTCAACAACTAAGAGCTTAAAGTAGACCTGTACCCAGGTGTCATTTCTCCGTATCAGTCTTTAATAGAACCACACAATCTCTGGAGCTAACACTCAGAGGAGAGATGATGAGACTTTTACCTATGTCTCCTTGGGAAAAGTTAAAAGGAGGTGATTAATTTTTTTTTCTATGTAGTTAAAAGTGGTTAACCCAAGGGAACACTTCTACACTGTTGGTGGGAATGCAAACTAATACATTCCTTTTGGAAAGATATTTGGAGAATACTTAGAGATCTAAAAATAGATCTGCCATTAGATCCTTTAATTCCTTTATTGGGTATATATCCTGAAGACCAAAAATCACATCATAA
>CAUYRH010034821.1:0-20997 GCA_963574655.1 Perodicticus potto | reverse complement strand
GAGGAGACGGGGAAAGACCGGGAGAGGAACGGAGAGAGCTTCTCTCTCCCTACTTGAAATCTCTCCCACTACCAGGAGCTTTGGTGTTTTCTGTATTCTTTTCTGTAAATCAATTCTGTCTCTTCACGGACGGGTGGGGGGGGAGAAATAATGTAATGAAGAATAATAAAATACATGTATTTAAAAAAATAAAAAAAAAAAAACTACATATTTTCTATTGTTTTACACATTAAAGCTATATACATACAAAGATTGAACAGCAATTGCATTGTTCAACAACTTACAACATAACTGTTTACTGTGTAATGAGTAGTCAGGCCAGAAAGTAGGATTTGCTACTCCACGGGGGCCTGGGTAGGACTTTTGACCGTTCTCAGCCTCTTCCCTTCACTCTAGAGTAAACTATTGGTGTGATACTTACAGTAACTTATTTCTTGATTTTTATTCCTACAAATGCATCCCTAAACAAAATACTTCAATATTGCTTAATTTTTTGAATTTATTGTAAATGGAATCCTGTAGGATATACAGTTAATTTTATTGGGTAATGAATAATTTGCTAAAAAGACTCCAAACAATAACTTGTCTTTGGCAACATTTGATATGGACATTCTATTCACTTTGCAATATTTCAATTTTTTTCAGCAATGTCACCTTGAAGTTACTTTATTTGATAACAGCTGTTTTGAGGTTCATTACACATTTTGATTGCAAGCACTGTGGTACTACTGACCTTGTAATTCCCTATTACGACACATAGTGTATATAAAGGCCTTTATCAGCACTAGATATGTTGAGGATAGTTCCTTTCACTATGAATTGGCCATTCACTCACTTTATGGGGGTCTCTTAATAAGAATTAGTAGCTAATTTTAATTCAGTAACTCTTAAAAGGGAATGGCTTTGGTATGTCGGCGTACATTTCAAAGACCGGAGACTTTTTGTTATTCTAACTGCTGAGACACTAGTGGCATGGAGTGGTTATGAGGCATGGAAGCTGCTAAATGTGTTTCAATGGATGGATGCAGAGCCGTGACAAAATATTACCCTGCCCAAAACGTAAAGAAGGCAGTGTGTGGGTGTGAGTTGAAGATATTCTATGATATGAATTTCTAGAAGACTTTGTGATTGATTGCATATATTTCTACAAATAACTGGCCTTGTGTTTTCCACATGAAACACACAAATAATTGTTTTCACTATTTGAATATGAAAATGTGGCAGATAGCTTATTGAAAATGACACCCTTTTTTGGCTGTGCTGCATGAGTTTTTGTATATCAGGTACCTTTATATGCATTAGTATATTCCTGAGTTATCTTTCTCCTTTTCCAATACAGTACGGATTGATTTCTCTGTCATTATAAGTAGGGTTAATATTAAAATTGTGAAAAAGATGAATCTAATCAAGTTGTTCTTCTTCAAGATTGCTTCACTTGAACCACTACATTTCTTTTATTTTTTTTTTTAATTTCAGATTAAGTGTCTCTCATGTGGGGGTATAGCTGTTTATCTGTTGGTTTCTTATTAGTACTGCATATATTGGATACTTGCTTTATCATTCTTGTGATACTCTAAGAAGAATTTTTTTTTTATTTCATCTAGGTAAAAACAAATGACATAAAGTATCCATCTTCTTTATGGCTGAATAGTATTACATGGTATGCCTATACCACGGTTTTTTAATCCATTCATCATTTGATGGGCACTCTACCTGATTCCATGTCTTGGCGATTGTGAATTGAGCTGTGATGAACATTCTAGTGCAAATGTACTTATGGTAAGATGATTTTTTTTTTCTGGGTACATAGCTGGGATTGTGGGATCCAATGGAAGGTTTACTTTTAGATCTTGGAGGATTCCCTGTACTTCTTTCCATACAGGCTATATTAGCTTGTAGTCCCACTAGCTGTTGAAAGTGCCCCCTTCTCTCCATATCCATGCCAGCATCTGTGGCTCTGGGACTTTGTGATGTTGGCTGTTCTCACTAGACTAGGTGATATGTCAGGGAGGTTCTGATTTGATTTTCTGTGAAGATTAGGGATGATGTGCATTTTTCATGTATTTCTTGGCTATTCATTGGTATTCTTCAGACAAGGTCAAATATCTTGACCACTTATAAATGGGCTTGTTTACTCTTTCCTTATTGATTAGTTTGAGTTCTCTGAAGATTCCAGTTATCACTCCTTTGCCAGACTGATAGCATGCAAATTATATTCTCCACTCTGAAGGTTGTCAGAATGCTTTAGATTTGGTACCATTACTTTTGCAGAAGATTTTTACCTGGATCATGTCCCATGCATTTATTTTTGGTGTTGCTGCAATGGCCATGATGGTCTTCTTCAGAGGAGAGAATATAATTTTCATGCAACCTCTATGTAAAACTGCATGGAGATTTCTAAAAGAACTAAAAATTGAACTATGCTACAATTGACCAGTCCCACTATGTGGTACCTCCCCATAAGAAATAAAATCAATATATAATAAGGATACCTCTACTCATATGTTTATCATAGCACCGTTTATAATAGGCTATGAAATTAATCTAAGTGCCCATCAATGGCGTATTTGATCAAGGAAATGCAATATATTAACATAATGGAATACTATTTAACTCTAAAAAAGAATGAAATAATGTCTTTTGCAGCAATGTGGTTGGAACCGGAGGCCATTATCTTAAGGGAAACAATTCAGACACAGGAAGACAATACCTCATGTTCCTACTTATCAGTGGGAGCGTAGTAATATGCACACATGGAGGTGCTGGTGGAATGATGGACAGTGGAGACTTGGAGGCATGGGCTGGAAAAGAGTTGATGATGGGAGCTTTAGTGGATGGTACTGTATGTCACTCCACTGATTGATGCAATGGAGGCCCTGACTTCACTATGGTGCAATATATCAATGTAGCTAATCACACTGAATGTTCCAAAACAAAGAAATGATAAATATTTGAGATGATAGATATGTTAATTACCTTTATCTGATTGCCATGCATTATATATGTCAAAATCAATTACTTTTTTTCAATTACTACACTGATTGCCAACAGATAAAAACTTTTTTCCTTGAGAGCAGTTTATTTCTTTCTTTTTTATTTATTTATTTATTATTTATTTTTTTAATAATTTTATTAAATCATAATTGTGTACATTAGTGCAATCATAGGGCAGAATGTGCTTCATATACAATCAGAAACATTTTGATCGTACTGTGAGATCAAAAATGCCATGAGAGCAGCTTATTTCTATTACAAAAGCAAAATGATCTTTTCTGTTAATGCAAAGTTTATACATGGTTTTCCCAGGGACCACCCATCACATAACATGTATGCCGGAACATAAAAAAGCTTTGGTATCATGCATAGCATGAGGCTCTCAACATAAAGATGTGTGAGTTACATGTGCTTCATGAGGCCCCAAGCTCAAAACCAGTATGAGTTAAATACAATACTTATGGCAGTTAGCATGACTGAAGAATAAAATAAAATACATACTCAAGATCACTACATTACTCAATACTCTATCAGGATAGTTAGGAATTGAAATAGACTCAAGAAAAAATACATCCCCACGATGTCAAGTTCCATTCATTTTGACATAAACACAAATCTCATTTACTTTTGTCTTAAGCAGAAGGAACTCACAGAGCACAGGAACAATAAGTAAATCATACAAATATTGATAAAAATAGCCCTATGGACACACATATATGTATTCTTAAGAACTGTGAGTAGGAGTTTAACAACTGTGTGGTTGTTTTTGCTAAAGAATACTTTCTAATAGCCTTTTGTACACATCTAATAAATGGACAGGTAAATCACTGTCAAATAACAGATAATGACAGTTTTCCAAGTGGTCTTGAACTAACCCATTACTTCCCACTTTTTCAACTGTAATTTTCGAATGTTCAATAAATGCAGCATTTACTGGCTAGAACAACCCAGGCTCTGTTCTGCTCCCCACTAAGAACAGAATGCCCTTCAATATTTTGACTCGGCAATCCTGTTGCCCCTAGAGTTTAAAATCCAAGGCAGGCTATTTTCTGGGGTCTCTTAACTGTGGTGCGAGTTGGGAGTGGAAAGCCGAGACTCCATCTGCCCTAGGCAGGTTTCCTGAGCCTTAGGGCACAGGCTCACAATGAATCTTAGCCTTCTGGTATCCCTTGTTGCCCATCTGTAAGTAATAAACCCACTTTACATAACTTGTCAAATGTGTGGGTGTTCTGTCTCGATGGATCCAGACACGTTAGTAACCAGTTCACAGTGAGCTTGCTGCACCGTGAGCTAAGGATAACATCTGTTACCCTACTTACTTGAATCCCAGGGACTGTGAAAGCCATCTTGAAATTTGCATTTAATTTCATCATTGGTCTATTTGACTTTTAAATTTCCCTAACTTTGGACTAGATCCACAAACTAATTCCTTAACTCCTGATTTCTCACATTCAGGTATGTCAGAGGGAAACAGAGGTCAGGGTGGATGGCAAAAAAAATGTTTGTTCACCAATGTTAGAGTTTTATCATAGTGTCAGTTTATTTGTGCCCCCTTCTTTTGATGTTTTTTCATTAGAGATGTTAAAAAATATGAGAGTTCAAAGGGATACCTAAAGTGGGTAGATAGATCTGATAATTCCATCTTTATAATTTCCTTGCATCTTTATTGCCTATAACACATTTCTTAGACTACCATTTAATGACTCTTTTATTTTGTTATTAAAATACATTTTACTATGATAAGAATTTTTAACATGAGAATTATTCTCTTAACGATTTTTTTTTAGACAGTCTCACTTTATTGCCCTCGGTAGAGTGCCATGGCATCACACACCTCACAGCAACCTCCAACTCCTGAACCTAGGTGATTAATTCTTTTGCCTTAGCCTCCCGAGTACCTGGGACTACAAGCTCCCACCACAATGCCCAGCTATTTTCTTGTTGCAGTTTAGATGGGGCTGGGTTTGACCCACCACCTCTGTTCTATGGGGCCAGTGCTCAACTCCTTGAGCCACAGGTGCCACCCTCTCTTAACAAATTTTAAGTGTACATTACAGTACAGTTTAACTCCAGGCACAATGTTGTACAGCAGATACCTACATTACTTACCGTACATTTATCTCACATATCTCCCACTCCTCCTCAATCCCATCCCTTGGCAAATACTATTGTAATCTCCAATTTTATGAGTTCCTTTATGCTGCTACCTTATATAAGTGAAACTGTGTAATATTTATCTTTTTGTGACTGGCATATTTCATTTAACAAATAAAATAATTAAAATCCATTCAAGTTTTCACATGTTATAAGATTTTCTTCTTTATTACATCTGAATAATTTTCCACTGCATGTATAAAGCATATTTTCTTTATTCATTTATCTATCAACTGATATTTAGGTGGTTTTCACATGTTGGATATTGTGCATAAAAGCCGTAATTAACTTAAATGTGCTAATATCTCTTTAAGATGCTGATTTCAATTCTTTTAGATGAATGCCCACAAGGAGAATTGCTAGATCATCCAGTAGTTTTATTTTTAAGTTTTTGAAGATCTCCCATACTTGCATTCAAACTTACATAGATATATACAGGCTACATAGGAGATGAAATCAGAAAAGAGATTTTGAAAAATGAAGTGTCAATAAAATAATATTCAAACAAACATACAAAAGCCAAGGACAGATAGATTCACAGTCAAATTCTACTGAACATGAAAGGAAAAACTAATACCAGTCCTTCTGAAACTGTTCCAAAAAATCAAGAAAGAAGGAATTCTCCCTGATTCATTCTACAAAGCTAGTAACACCCTAATACTAAAGACACAACAAAAACAGAAAACTATAGACCAGTACCCCTGATAAATATAGGTGTAAATATCCTAAACAAAATGCTATCAAATCAAATCTAACACCAGATCAAAAAGATAATACACAATGATCAATTGGATTTTATACCTGTATTTAAGGATAGTTCAACATATGCAAATCAATAAATCACATAAAGACAATTAAAAACAAAAACCATATGATCCTTTCGATAGACACAAAGAAAACATTCAATAAAATTCTGTACCCCTTCGTGATAAAAATCCTCAACAAACTTGGCATTGAAAGAACATACCTCAAAATGGTAAAAGCCCTAGAGGGCAAACCCACGACCAACATCATACCTAAAGGAGCAAAGTTGATAGCATTCTTTTTAAGAACTGGAACAAGACAAAGATGCCCACTTTGATTACTTTCATTTGACATAGTAATAGAAGTAATGTAATAGAAATCCTCAGTAGTGCATTCAGTTAGGAGAAAAAAATAAAAAGCTTCCAAATTGGAAAAGCGAAGTTAAATTATCAACTTTTGTTGATAATATGATCTTTCATCTAGAAAACTCTACTGATTTCCCCAAAAAATAATTAGAGCTGATAAATGAATTCAGTAAATTTTAAGGATACAAAATCAACATACACAAATTAGTAGCATTTCTATACATCAATTAAGATTTAGGTAAAAAACCACATCAAGAAGGCAATCCCCTTTATATACCTACCAATAAATAGAATATCTAGGAATAAATTTAAACAAAGAGGCAAAAGAATCCACAAATAAAACTACAAAATGCCAGTTAAATAAATTGCAGATGATACATATGAATGGAGAAACATCCCCTGCTGGTGGATCAGAATAATTAATATTGTTAAACTGGCCATACTACGAAAATCAATTTACAAACTAAGTGCAATCTCTTCAAAAATACTACTGTCATTTTCACAGAATTACAAAAACAATTCTAACATTGATATAGAATCAAAACTGATCATGAACACCTAAAGCAATTTTGAGCAAAAAAGCAAAGTTACTTTGGCTGACTTCAAATTATACAAGGTTATTCACCAAAACAGCATGGTACTAATACAAACATGCAAACATAGATCAACTATCTATTATTAGTAGAAGAGTAGATAACTGAGGAAAGAATATTTATAGCCAACTAATTGTTTACAAAGATCACAAGAACATATCCTGGAAATGGTGCTGGAAAAATTGTATTGGGTGCTGGAAAATAAATTAATGAATGGTGGAAAAATTGTATTGCCATCTGCAGAAGATGGAAACTGGATTTCTACATCTCACCCTAAACAAAAATCAATTCAACACAGATTATAGAGTTAAATGTTGAGACCTGAAACTATAAAAATACCAGTAGGAAAATCCTGGAAAAACTCTTCTGGACGTTGGTCTAGGCCAGTGGTCCTCAACCTTCCTAACGCCGCAGCCCTTTAATACAGAACCGCTGGTCTAGGCAGAGTATTTCCGACTAAGAGTTCAAAATACAGTCAACAAAAAGAAAAAAAACATAAATGCAACTTAATTAGTATGCAAAATTTCTGCTCAACAAAAGAAATGATTAACAGAGTCAACAGACAACTTGTGGCTTAGGAGAAAATATTTGCAAACAATCCATCAGGGACTGTACTTGTATCCAGAATTCATTTAAAAAACTCAACCACAAAACAAAAACAACAAATAACCCTAAAAAAAAGTGATCTAAGAACAAGAGTAGATACATTTCAAATGAAGATGAATGGTAAACAAACATGTAAAAAATGTTTGCCATAACTACCCATCAGAGAAAGAATGAAATCCTGTCTTTGGCAGCAACATGATGGAACCAGAGACCATTATCTTCAGTGAAACAGCTCAGCTACAGAAAGGCAATACCTCATGTTCTCACTGACAAGTACAGGGTTAGCAAAGTATGGAGGCAAAGCATGGAATGATCAGCAGTGGAGACCCGGAGGAGGGAGCACAGATGTAGGTGGATGATAGGAGGAGGTTGTTTGGTAGGTACAATGTGTGCTGTTCCAGGGATATGTGTACAGTAAAGCCCTAACTTCACCACTCTGTAATATACAAATGGAGCAAAATAAACAAACAGAAAAGATAATATGATCTTTCATCTAGAAAACTCTACTGATTTCACCAAAAAATAGAGTTGATAAATGAATTTCAAGAAAATGTCCAATAGCCCCAATAAACCATAGTTTTTAGATAGAAGACGCTTGAAAGCTATAGGGCTCTTCTCCTAGAACTAAGGGCAAACTGTGAAGTTGATCAGCACTTTCCTGCGGATTAACACAACTCTTTGCCTGGGAGTGGAAAGAAAGGGAGCTTTGAGTTCTTTCCAGAGGTTGCAATGTGCCGTTGAGCCTGTACAAACTCAGCCACCAGTTGGCATTTATGTATTTGTTCATCTATTCAAAGCTATTTATATAATGTCAGTCACAGTATTGAAAATGTGCACATTCACTCATCAAATATATGGTATATGAGGTTAACTGTTGACTATAAAGAGAAGCTATGCTCAAATAATGGGAATTCAGCTTGTAAAACAGATGAAATGAGTTAGTAGAATAATTTAAAAAGAGATTAGTAATTCACAAGCTTCATGTAGATATTATAGCTAAATAGATCCACTGCCGAAATATGTTTATATAAAAATGTTAGTTGTTATATCGTATATAACAACATTTATATCATAAATTCAATTTAAATAATCAAGGGAACTTTTAGTGTTTTGAAAAAGCCCAGTAGATCACATTCATTTTTCCTACTAAGGTTTGTGATCAAATTGAGATACAACAGCAGAGTCAGAAAATGAAACACCAAAAAAAATCAACAGCTGGTGTGACAGTTGGCTGACTCTGCTCACTTCCCAACCCACTTCCTTTAAAGTCCTTGTTTTACAGCCACACACTGGAGGAAAATGTTAGAATTTAATGTGTAAATACACTAGCCCAGGCTACTGCCTCTCTTTCTGGGTCCATGCAGGAAGAAGGGGGCAAGCAGCAAATGTACGAAACATCCAACCTCAAGATGGTGGCTATCTCCAGTATAGAATGAGTCAGTATTCCAATGTCTCCCCAAGCAGTAAAGTCAAACACCTGTTGTGAAGAGGAATACGGGTTGCAGCAAGAGCACAGAAGTAAACAGAAGAGAGCTCTCCTCATGATAACTGGAAATTGGAGAATTGCATTCCCCTCTAAACTTAAAGATAGATGTAGGTTACTATTCACAGGCAAATATAACAATTATTGAAGGTAAAGCTCTCATCAATCAGGGTTTGTACATTCTTCCTTTGTAAATTTAATTATTTTTTATAAAACCATAAAGATGTAAATATGTGATAATATAAATAACTACAGGGAGTATGAAAAAGGAAGGATGTATTCTTTTTTTGAAACTGTAGGGATTATTTTGCCAAAATACTTTATATACAGTAAAAAGTAGTAACAGGTACCTGAGAAAGTGGCTATAACATGATTTGACATGAAAACCTACATACATGCATGTATGTGAATATACATGTTTTGAAATAGATAAAAATACCAAAGAAAAAAAACTAAGGATTTTTTAACAAAAGAAAATGTATTAGTTATAAAAATTATCTTTAGCAGAATAAACTGCATTTAGTAAATATGTTATTACATAATAGAAGTAGTAAATGTTTTATTGAATTACTTCTGTATATAGGGTAATTGTAAATTAAAGGTTTGCAGCTATTTATTCTATGTTTGAGAAGATTTATTTTTCTTTTTTAACACCCATTTAAGCAGACATTAGACTTTTCATAATTCACAGAAGAAATAATAAAAAAAAAAAAGCAAAACCATCCTGGAAAAATACAACCCTACCATCTTTTAAATTGTTCCAAAGCAAAAAATAGTTTGTATAAAATAACTAACTAAAGAAAAAGACACTACTGACCATGGAAAGCCTATTTACTTTCTCTATATAAATAAAATAATTGAAAGTAACCCATTTGATAATCAAATAAAGAGATCTGGTTTGAAGAAAATGTTCCCCTAATTCAAGGCACTCTAAATTCACTAGCTAGAATTATTTCAACAATCGTTTTCTTTCTGAACACATGGATATGTTGCCAGATAGAAAAGAAGGTTTCCATCTTATAGATTGAAATCAATGTGTTTTTTTGTTTGTTTGTTTTGTTTTTTGTTAAATCATGCAGCATGTAAACACAGGAAATTATTCCAAATGTATAACTTTCTCTGATGGAGAAACAGAAGGAATTGTATTCCTGTCAAGTACAGAAACAACCTATCCATCTTTAAGGCTAGAATGATGACATCACCTCCAAAAGTCATGTTGAAACTCGATCCCAAGTCCAACAGTATTAAGAAGTGTGCCCCAGCAAGGTGATTAGAACAACATCAGCACCATTATGAAAGGACTGGAGGTAGACAGGAACACTCAGTGGGGGGACAGGGCAACAGGGTAACATACGGACAGCAAAGGGCAGCCCTCACCTGACACCAGGGCCAGCACCTGGATCTTGGATGTCCCAAGCTTACAAGCTTGAACTTCCACAATCCCATAAACATCAATTTTGACATATTTTTCCCCCCAGCATTGCCATTACTTTTAGGGAGGAATGGATTTTCATTTGTTTTTACTCTACCATTTAAAAATTGTCCTTCAGAAAAAACATAATTAAAAATTTTATTTCAGTTAACAGGATTTATTACTTTTATGATTCTGGTTAAGTGGTCCTATTTCATGATGTTATTTTTGAGAGCATGTTGTGCATTATTTCACTTTCTTCCTTATGATTTCCAGCTCTTACACAAAACCCTGTGTCCATGTCTGGCCAATTAAAAGTAAGCAGAAGTCATATGTCACCATCATTGCCATGGAAAATTATGGAGAATAAAATGTTGATCTGAAAAACTATTGGTGGGTGGTGCCTGTGGCTAAAGGAGTAGGACGCCGGCCCCATATACCAGGGGTGGTGGGTTCAAGCCTGGCCCTGACCAAAACTGCAATAAAATAAAAATAAAAAAATAAAAAACCTATTGATTTTTCCCAAGTCAGTTTTAAAGGCAGAAGTCTGTGCCACAGAATGCCTAAGGCTGACTCTCATGTGTTCTTTGAGAAAATGCTTTATTTACTCATATTCTTGAATAGTTGTGAAGAGTTTTTACTCATATTTGGTTGTTCTAGAATCCAAAATGCACGTGGTTTTTTGCTTCTATATGTAAGATGGCAATACTTATAATTAGTTGAGAGGATGATGGTTTCTCCCTCAATCTTCATTACACCATTTTCTTCTTTGTAAAAGACATATTTGCTGAACTATCTCAATACCTATCCACTGGAGATTCCTTGAATCATGTAGTTCTCTAGACAGCCGTACACTAAAAAGGATAAAATCATGGACGTATTCATTGTACCTTACCAAAAGCAAGACAATGTACTTTACAGTCTCTTTAAATGGCAGCTAGCTAACTTCAGAAGCCATATTCTCAGTGATTCATAATTGTGAGAAGTCATCTTTGTAGGTGGTACTTCAGTTTTCAAGATGGCTTTTCCGTATCTGTAAATATATCATTTTCACTTTCCCTATTTTACTTCCTAATCATGTGCAAATTTTCTATAGTGGACTTGAAGTAGATCAGACATTCTTTTTGGCACGCTGTGATCATTCTTAAATTTGTGTTTACTAGCCAACAAAAATGTTAATTAAGTTAAAAAGGTAATATTTAATCTTGACAAACTAATTTAGCAACACAGTAGATCCTCTTTACATTGACCACCTGAGAGACTATAGAAAACTGGTCAACATACTGAGGTGTAAGTATGTAAGGAACTAGGCCTACTGTACTGATCAGCACATACATTTTAATTTCTTACACAGATTTCATTATAGAATACAATACAAAATCATACATAATCAAAACAGTAAAATCATGTATACAGTATCACACAAAATCAGTTCATTTACTGCTTTCTCATGGTTTAATCATTCTTTTTGAAAAAGAGTCTTTATCTGCTTCTTATTCTTATTACATTGAGCACTCTCCATGCTGGCTACCTATTCAGCATACCTGGGCATTTTCACACAGCAAACAACTTCATTGCAGTATTGGATACTTGACATCTTCCTCTTTTGGAGTCTGCAATTTCTGTGTCATACCCACTTTTCTCTTTCCCTTCAGTAGCAGCTTCATGCACTTTTTTGCTTCTCTATACTTCGGTCAATATCACTTGAAAAATTGCTTCTGGGTCAGCTTCATTACAGGTTGCCACCTCATCATCCATTGCAATGAAACCTTCAAATTCTGCAACTTCAAATTCTGCCATGGGAGATGGACTACGATGGGGCCAAGACATTGTGCAAAACATTGGGTTGCGAAAACTCCAACTTTCTTGAAAAACTTTTGTATTATTTCTGGGTAAACTTTATTCCAAGCATACCTGATCCAGAGGAGAGCATCCAGAGTGTTCAATGGTGTAAAGATAAAGATGGTGCCACAGGTGTACCCCTGGTTTGTCTTCTGATAATGACCCACTTCAGGAGCTGGGCATAGTGTATTTTGAATGTGTTAAGGATGCCTTGGTCAACAGGTTGAATTTTTGTCATCATGCGTGGTGGCAGAAGTTTCAGTGCCAAGTTTATGAGATGATTTGATTTACTTGTCGGTAGCCAGGACACCTGAACAGTTGTCTCCTATCAGTAGAATAGACCATTTTTTCTTCTTCATTTCTCAGTCAATAGCCTTTGCCCAATTCTCAACTAGAGCACCGGTCATCTGCCTCATTCGTTTGATCTCCGAGTGATGGGGTGGGCTTCAGCCTTCAGGTTCTTGACTGTGACTGGCTTTGCCAATTTAAAAATCACCAAAGTGTTAGCTTCTCTCTGGTTGAGCTAGTGCAAAGCAAAACTGAGAAACATTTTTGGCAAGTTTTTTGGTCTTGCAATTGTCACCTTTCATGATGACACTCCTGTGAGGTATCACATTGAAAAAAGCATCCACGCTCACTCATCAAAGTTAAAGATGGTTTCTTCTTTGAAGTTTCTGGAGATGTCTATGACTTTTCAATGAACTCTTCCACAACTTCTACTAGAACTTCACTGGATTCACCCCAAAAAGCTTTCTGGGATAAATCTCATTATAGATTCAATTTCTCAAGCTAACCATTTGATGCTTGGAAATTTGGTGTCTCAAATTCCTTTGTGAATTTTTTTCCCAACTTCTTAGATCATGGTCTGCAGATTCATTTGTCTGAACCAGCTAACTGTGAGTTCATTGACTTACTTGACAGTTGTTTCCTCCCTTTCCACTGTAGGTCTCTGCTTTACTTATCATATCTCTGCGAGAACTCTTGTGTATAGTTCTGGATGTTGCGAACTGCAATCTTTCTAACTCCAAAATATTTGGCTGTCTTTCTTTGGCTGCTACTTTCTAGAAACTGTAGCAGATCAACATTTTCCTTCTGTGTCAGCTCTTTGAATTCCTTTCTTTGCACTATTATGTCTCAATTAACTACAAAATTTTTCAATAATTTTAAGATGTACCTACAATTCAGATCAGTCCTTCAGGTAGAAAAAATCCTTCACAACCTGAAATAAGCAATGGGACATTAGGCCTCATCCTACACTTGGTAATAATAAAATCTGAAAAAAGAGCTTATTCTAATGAAAAAAATAATAAAACTGAGGGTAAAGCTCACATCTTCTACCCCTTGTTATACAGAAGACTAAACTTATCAAGTGATAGAGAGTAAATTATTATTGCATGTCACAGTTCAAAGTCAAAATATTATTTATAGAGGTGGTCACTATATAGATGTCAGCCTTCCATGGAGTACATCTGGTACATGTCTGGTCTGTGAATATTAGGTCAACTATGGAAGTTCTATTTTATTTTAAAAAATAAAGTTCGTTTTGAATTCCCTAGAGAATTATAACAATCTCACAACTTTAGCAGGGTTTTGTACATTATTTTTGAAGTTTTCCTCAAAAAATTAAGGATATTTTTCTTTAACAGAACCCGATGAAATGTATATCTGGAGGAAATAATGATTGCATGAAACAGTAGCATGCTTAATGACTTTAAATGTCCTCTGCTAGGATTTTGAAAGCTGAATAATAAAATTTCTCTGAAATGTATAACTAAGGAGGCCTGTGTAATACTATGATATTAAATATTATTAAATATAAGATGCCAATGGGTAAAAAACTAATAAATAAAACCATATTAAAACATCTTTCACAACATTAAATTTCCAATAAATAAGAGTAAGGTTAATGAAGGGAAAATATATAGATAACATATTAAATATTTGTGTATCAGTGTACAAAAATGTGTTTCTCTACATGCAGATACTGACCCACAGTTAAGGGAACAAGAATATTAAATGTTGAATCATCCTAGCTTTATAAATCCAGAAAGGCAGAAAGATGACTATTGGGTAAGCACTTCTCAGACATTTTTACTTATATAGTTTTCTGGAGTGCATTCATTTTCTATTGATTCATAAATAAGTTAGCACAAATATAGCAGCTTAAAACAACCTCAGGCTACCACCTTATACTGATTCACAGCATTTTCACCTGTGAGTCTCATACATTTTTCCTGGAATCACTGATAGAGTCAGCCAAAAGCGTAACTATCAAACACGAGGAACAGCAGTCCTCGCATCCAACAGCAGGAGAATGACAATCTTGGACACTGTTGGACAAAGATAAGGTCTCTTAGCATCAGATATTTGATGGCGAACCTTTCTAGGTCTAAATTCTCATGTGTGGCAATAAGAATGCATTACCATTGTTTTTACCTACAACAGGATTATTCAGGTAAAAGTTCTATTCCTATGCTTATGATGTGTCAGCTTACACGTTCCTTGGCTGTCGTAATGTTTAGCAATTGTGCTATTTGAGACTTTCAGGAAGGAAATGGTGAGATGAAGTTAGGGATGCCATCAGTGTATAATGGGGCAAAATCAATGAAAGATGGAAGGAAGGGAGAAAAACAGAACTGGGCAGAAAATGTCTTTAAATCTTGAAAATGTATTAATCTGCTCTAGCAAATGTACCACCTCCTTTTGGCAGCTGCTATCCAGGATACCAATTTGTTGATCTTGCAGTAGCATTTGGATCATATTTTAGGACCTTTTTTCTTCAGCAGACAGAATGTTGAATAAAAGGGAGATACAATAAGCACTCCTATTTTTTGAATGCCCAAGAGCCCCAATTACTGCACTAATCTTTACCACTCAATATTACCTATAATTTACTTGTTTGAGAAGGAGGGGTCAGTTTCAAGGATTCTACTTTATCTTTTCTACTACAATAGCTTTTGCTATATAATCAAAAAACAGATGAGAGAAGTCCTATAACTTCTAAGTGTCTCTCTCACTTATTTATTTGGAAACTCAAAAGACCTGCTCTAATGATGACTTTAGCCATTGCTCCATTAATTACCTGGTCTTCTTGTGATCCCTTTCTAATGGGGTTAGAAGGATTATGATAGTCTGAGTCTTTGGGGGCATCTGGATCTTTCACATAGGAATGTCCAGATTTCCCATCAAGGGCACTGAGATTGGTATAAAGGATTCAATAGTGTTTGAAGCCTAGAAACTGCAACTAATGGATTCTAGGCTTAATTTTCAAAATTTATATTTTTCTTTAATTTCAAAAGATAAAGTATCTTTGCAAGCTAACAAAAAGACACTTTGAACTTTACATTTACTTGACAATGGGTGGTGAACTGCCCACAGAGTTACACTAACAAATCATGAGGCATTGATGAAATCGATTTAATACTGACAAACAAATCTCATTATCCTTCATCTTATTCTCCACTTTTCAAATAACTAAATAATTTCAGTAGCCTGTATATTCTTCTCCATTGTCATCTTATCAAGTCTCTACAGGTGAAATTCTAATTGGACCACTATCCATGTCACACATACCTTACAGGGTTAAGGCCTACTTTCCATTCCAGAGGTGAATTTTCCATCCCAAATCCACATCATGTCAGCTGCATACTTGAACAACTCCTGGTAGTAGGTGTGTTAATTTGGCTCCCTACAGAGCAGAGTGTGGAATAGTTAGGAAAATAGGCATTATGTTAAAAAAAAAAAAGAAAGAAAAGAAAAGAAAAACTGAGAAGAATTAGGAAGGAAGAGATGTCAGATGCAAATATCTATCTGGAACCTAAAAGGGGAGCAAAGAGAAAAGAGAATTGGACGAGAAGTCCATCAGCTGTGACACAAATTTGATTCTTCATAGACTCAGTGGGGCCTTCCAGAGAAAAGCTGGCCTTTATGAAAAGTCCCACATTCAACTAAGATGCCAGGCTATGAGAGCCAGGTTATGAGAGCAAGGCTATGAGGTCTGAAAACATACAAGTAGAGGCAATCCACTATTTGCATTCCTTAATGCCAAATAAATATTCTCTTAAAGGTAGATTTAAGCAGAACACTCCTATGGTTGTCACAATACATAATCCACATATGGTTATTTATACTTAGAAACTATAATAGGTTTTTATTTTGTTTTGTTTTGATTTCATTTTCAAGGGGAGCACTTGTCCAAATCCAAAAATTAAATTGTGTTCTAGATATGTATGAATATGCATGGTACAAAGTCACAAGATAAGAAGAGGTATATTAAAAAAAATAGCCCCTTCAAATATCAAAAGTTAGTTCACAATTTAATTTCCACAGAAGCTACCACAATTATTATTTTTCTTAGACCCTTCCAGAGCAATTCCATGTGTAAAAAATACATATATGTGGCATGCATATGTGTGTACTGACAAATCAAACCGACTGTCATGTGGTTCATTCTCCAAAATAGTGATATTTGTCCCCTGAGAAAAGAAAAAAAAATAAACCTGATCAATTACCATGTAAGCATGTCATTGATAATTGATCTACGTATAATGATTATGGCAAAATTTAGGACATTCCATATCTAAGAAATACTCTTAGCATCACCAACATATTTTATGATTGTTGATTGTAAGCAAACCTTCAGTATATAGATTTATGAAGATTACATCCTTGCTAAACCGCAAGTAAGCTATATAACTCTTAGAGTATAAAAATATAAGCAGTTCATACCTTAGATGCTTCTTGATGCATAAGGTAATTCATGTACCTCATTAGAGACTTCACATACTCTGGGCCAGAAAGTATATGTGCACTGAGGAGATGAAAATTTATGTTCAACAAGGAGAGGAAAGGAATAGACTGTTATTTTATAGTCTCAAAATTATTAGTGGTAGTTATACTGGGTAAGATTCTTAATTCAGTTAAGTTTTATTTCACAATCTAACCTTTATGTGCTAGCTCAATATGCATTGTGTGAATCTTCAAACTGTTCGAACTCTTACACTTTACACTTAATAAAACCTTTTGTAGATATTTCCACATAGTATGTCATCATAATACCTAGTTCATTTTTATTATTCCACAATATTTGATGTTATAACTGAAGGAGAACTTTCAGAGTAGACAGACTTTTGGGTGTTTAATCTATTCCATTAACATATTTTATGTACTATGTACCATTTCATCAGTATATTCCTGTCATACGTATTTTAGTCTTTTGAAATTTCTGACTTCGGACTATGAAACTTCTTAAATTTTTTTTTTCAAAATAGTCACAATATTCCTTCCTTTCTTTTCTTTTCTTCTTCTTTTTTTTTTTATTTTTTGAGATGAAATCTCACTTTGTTGCCCTCAGTAGAGTGCTGTGGTGTCACAGCTCACAGCAACCTCCAGCTCTTGAGCTTAAATGAGTCTCTTGCCTCAGCTTCCTGAGTAGCTGGGACTACAGGAGCCTGCCACATGGCCTAGCTATTTTTTTGTTGCAATTTGTCTGGCCTGGGTTTGAACTTTCCACCCTTGGTATAAGGGACCGGCACCCTACTCACTGAGCCATAGGCACTGCCCAGTCATAGATATTCTTTACATTTCACTGCAAAATTTAGAATTACCTTATCTATTTCTGTAAGAAAAAAATCTATTAGTAAGTTGAGAGATAGTCTCTTGAATCTATAATTCAATTTGAAGTGAATTAAGGTTTAAAATACTTGCACTAGAATTTTTCTTGCAGCTAAATTCACAATTGCCAAGAATTGGAAGCAACCCAAGTGCCCATCAACTCATGAATGGATTCATAAACCATGGTATGTATATATCATGAATACTATTCAGCCATAAAAAGATGGAGATTTTACGTCTTTTGGAGACTTTACAACTCCTGGATGGAGTTACTAATATGAAATCTGCCACCCACAAGAGAGGAAAACACAAGTATATTCCAGTGGGGGAGGAAGAAGGGGAAGAGGGAAAGGAATTGGTGAGCTCTCAAATTATATGCCAATATTAGTGTATACAGCACATGGCCCTGGGTGAAGGGCTTGACAACTTGAACTTTACCTTATAAATGCAATCAATGTGAACTAATCATTTGTACCTACTTACTAATCTGAAATTTTAAAAAATAAATAAAAGTTAAATATTAAGCATTGTATTCATCATTGACTTTCTCAATTTATTGTAGTCTTTAAGAATTATTTTATTATTTTAGTATAGACATTCTGTACATTTTTCGCTAGATATATTGCTGATATTTGAATTTTTCTTCCACTTCCAAATTACATATAAATAAGCCTATATATTTTTTTCTAGAATTTATAAAATGTTATTTTTGTATACTAATTTGTACCTATCAACCTTGATTAATTCACTTATTTACCTAATATTTCTAATAGTTTGAAGAATTTCATATTTACACAAAAATGTAATTGCAAACTATGAAAGTATTTATTTTTTCCAAACATTTATATCTTTTATTTTTTTCTTCATTTCACTAAGTAAGACCTGAAATAAAATTGTTGAAACTATATGTTAAATAACTGCATGATTTTCTATAACCTTATGTATATTAATCCATATCATACCCTTTAGGTGAAAGTAGAAGTCACCATTTTACGATTAGAAATTGAAGTTCAGTGAGGTGTTCTCACTTTCTCAAAATTAAATGAGTCCTATGTGAGTAGCACTAGAAATTCAATGAACTCATTGTGAATCTAGTGATTTACTTTTTTCTGTTTTTATCACACATCTAATTTTAAATTCCATTAGAAGTACATTTTCTTCTAAAATTCTTAGACTCTGTTTTATTTTAATGATCTGATTGTGTATCCACTGCAATGATCAGGCTAATGGAAAATCAATTGCTCCTACTACGGACTACAACAAGAACAGCCACATTTGATGCTTCATTTCTCAAAACTTGTATGTGCTCAGTAGTTATCTCAATAATATCCCATATCAGCGGGGTCACATCCAAAATGGTAGTTTTGTCAAGGGGCTATAAAGATCTTTGCCCAGGTTAGGTCTTTTTCTGAGCCCGACTACTAAAGCACTTTGACTCAGCCTGTGCAAAACCACAAGGCAAGCAAGCATGTGCAAGCTTCAGAAGTTTTTACTTCTTCTTAAGCATAGTACTTTCCAAAAAGGGAAATGGATATCTCCCTCACAAGTGAGAGGACCGCTTTATAATTTTTTCTCCTTGTATTTATCCCTTAATTTCTAGCTTTGCTCGACCTCTGTCTAATGTTGAGGCATTTAACTCATGATTAGCATAGCAATAGCTATGATATGTAACTTCTATGTAGTCCCCACAATTCTATTTTTAATTATATGCAGGAGTGGTGGCAAATGTAAATGATATTATAATGATGGACTTTATATCAAAAGGTCAGCCTTAGGGTGCCTTACTTAGACTGGGCATGCTTGTCATAAACTACAGGCGCTCTGTGTATTCAAACTATATGTTGGATAACTGCACGATTGTCTATAACCTTATGTATAATAATCCATATCATACCCTTTAGGTGAAAGTACAATTCACCATTTTAAGATTAGAAAATGAAGTTCAGTGAGGTGTTACCTCACTCTTATAGTCTAGTAGGCGGCCACCTCCAGAATCCTATTGTCCAATAGGGATCTCTTAGCTGCATGGAGAATTGTTGGGTTAGACAGTTTCCTCTCTACCAGGACCCATCTGTCTGTTTGTTCTCTGATTATTCTTGTTTCTATTTTATCTTATGTTTCAATTTTCCTTCTCTCCTGTTCCCTCTCTATCCCTAACAGTTTAGAGACATTTTATCAACAACTTCCATAAGTAAGATTGGGGATTGGAGAGATTAGCCGCCTCAATCTTGATCACCCGGCCCAGAAACAGCTTTGTGAAGACACAAGAGTGATAGCGTTAGGCAAGTATGGAAAGTGGGTGCAGGAGAGTGCAGGGATCCCGGGCCAACTCTGCACATGGAATCCCTGGGGAATTAGGCTCACCAGAGAACCTCCTCCAGCTCCCACAGCTTCCTGTGGAGCTGCACCTGTCCCACTGGGGTGGAGACTGTGGAGTGAAATGATTAGGAACTCACACCCATACAATGGAGCGGGTAGCTTGTAGCCAGGTGCCACCTTACACAGAGCATAGGCGGGTCTGGGCAAGGAATCTGGTCAGCAGGGAACGCATCTGCTTGGCAAGCCTTGGGGAGACAGCATCCTGCCACCCCACTTGGGCGAGGCTCAGCCTCAGTGGTAATGTTGAGATCGCTGAGGCTCCGAGTCTGCTGAAGCTCGCAAGGTCCCAGCTTAGCACCTTATTCCAGGAACCAGTGAAGTGGCAGTTTTTAGTTCCGTCTCCCAGGCTCAGGCAGTCATCTTCAGGCTTTTCCTGCAGCACTGCAAACCGGACCTGGGAGGTCCTGCCTTCCCACAGACCTTTTAAAATCCACGCACCATTAAGATTACTGAGGCATGACCCCTGCCTCAGATAAACCGCAAGACCCGGAATAGTCACAGAACAGGATTAGGAAACACTAGCATGTCTGGCCTTCCTAGGCCTGTTGCATCACTCCTCAACACTTAAGCGGCTTCCACTCCCAAAATAAAACAAGAAATCCAGACCAGATCTCATTGTCATCCTGCTGAAAGTCATCTGGTAAAACAAAATCTAGCCAGACCATCACATCTGCAACTGGCTGTTTTTCCCAAGTACTGGAGCACCATCTGGTGTTCTTACTAAAAATTGTTTTTAATTCTTATAGACCTTTAAGTACATTAAAATTATACTCATTATTTTTTCTTTCTTTTTTCTTTTTTTAACCATATATA
>CAUYRH010034820.1:0-12588 GCA_963574655.1 Perodicticus potto | reverse complement strand
CAATTTTACCAAGAAAAAATAATGAATATAGACATGCAATATAACTGTTTGATGAAATGTAATACTCTAAAAAACAATTATTGACATGGTGGGGGTGGGGGAAGGGGAGAGCAGAGAGAGAAAGAATGAGGGAGGGGTGGGAAAAGAAAGAGCAGAGAGAGGGAAGGAGCGAGGAGGATGGGGTCTTGGTGTGTACCACACCTTTGGGGGGCAAAACACGATTGTAAGAAGGACTTTACCTAACAAATGCAATCAGTGTAACCTCGTTTCTTGTACCCTCAGTGAATCTCCAACAGTAAAAATAATAATAATAATAATAATTAAAGTCTGGGCAGCACCGGTAGCTCAAAGCAGTAGGCCCAGCCCTGGCCAAAAAAGAAAAAAGAAAAAAGAAAGAAAGAAATCCTAAGGCTTGGTGCCTGTGGCTCAAGTGGCTAACACACCAGCCACATACACCTGAACTGGTAGGTTCAAAGCCAGCCTGGTCCTGCCAAACGACAATGATGGTTGCAACCAAAAATTACCTGGGCATTGTGGCGGGTGCTGTAATCCCAGCTACTTGCAGGCGGGAGAATCACTTGAGCCCAGGAGTTGGAGGTTGCTGTGAGCTGTGATGCCACAGCTCTCTACCCAAGGTGACAGCTTGAGGCTCTGTCTCAAAAAATAATAATAATAATAATAATAATTAAAGTCAGAATACAATAGACTGGTATATTTAGAATGCTGAAGGATAGGAAACTGTCACACAATATTCTCTACACAGCAAAAACATATATAAAGAACTCTAAAAACTAAGCACTTTAAAAAAAAATCAAATATAATTATGAAATGAGCAAAAGACATAAAGAAGCATTTCACCAAAGAGGAAAATGGAGGGCAAGTAGATGAGAAGACGGTCAACCTAATTATCCAAAAAATGCAAATTAAAATCACACTGAGATATCATTACACACCTGTTAGAACAGTTAGAATAAAAAAATAGTGATAATAGAAAATATGGTAAGGATGCAAAGAAATGGCTAGTGGAAATGTAAAATCGTATAGCTACTCCAGAAAATAGTTCAACAGGTTCTTAAAAAACTAAACATTCACTTGCAATTTGACCTAGTAATCATATTCATGGGTATTTATCTCAGAGAAAACTTATACAAAACTCTGTGCACAAATATTCGTAGAGGCTTTATTTATAATACCGAAATACTGTAAACAGAGCAAATAATGTTTGATGGACTTGTTGAACAAACCCCGGTCTATCTATACATTGGTATTCTGTTCATCAATAATGTACTAGTGATACACACAACAATCTCACTGGACCTTAAATAATTCCACATATATACAGCATTCTGAAAATGATGCAATTAAGCGATGGAAAATGGGACAAGGAAAGTACAAAGACATAGCACAAGACTGTGTGGTGATGGAATAGTATTGCTGGGTATACAAATCCACAAGTAACAAAATTACACAAAACCTTACACACAAACACAAATGCAGTTTAAAATATAGTGAACAGTGAATAAGGTCATTGTTAACAGTAACATAGCAATGTCAATTTCCTGGTTTTGATATTGTACTACAAGCAAAAAAAGATATCATCATTGAGGAAGCTGGGCAAAGAGTACACAGGACTGTAATTTTCTTTGAGACCATGATTACTTGAAAATAAGAGGCTTCATTAAAAAAAAAAAAAAGCCTAAATAAAGACATTTCCCAGTAAATCAAAACCGAGCAGATCAGACTGAATGGAAACAATACCAGACAGAAATAGGAAGGATAGGCTCAGCGCCTGTAGCTCAAGCAGCTAAGGCACCAGCTACATACACCAGAGCTGGCAGGTTCGAACCCAGCCCGGGTCTGCCAAACAACAATGACAACTACAACCAAAAAATAGCCAGACGTTGTGGTGGGTGCCTGTAGTCCCAGCTACTTGGGAGGCTGAGACAAGAGAATTGCTTAAGCCCAGGAGTTGGTGGTTGCTGTTAGCTGTGATGCCACAGTACTCTACCCAGGGCAACGGCTTGAGGCTCTGTCTAAAAAAAAAAAAAAAAAAGAAAAAGAAATAGGAAGGACAAATGCCACAAAGACACCAACTCAAACTATGTTTCTACTGAGACACTCACTGGTTCAACTAACATTTGTTAAATATTTTTTCTACAACAGTCTTTGTGGTAAGTGTCGTGGAATCAAAGATAAATAACATTCACAGTCTAGCATACAAACCTGCCATCCCTGTTACCAACAAGTGATACTGAAGACTATCAACAAAGTACTTACACCCTGCTGGTGAGTGAATACTTTTGCACTTGTTCACTTAACATTTGTTTTCAGTGAACAAGTGCAAAATAGTATTCTAGACAAATGGTCCAGCCAGAGCATGGCCACAGAGGCAAGGAGGAAGACATACATGTGGAGTTGCAAGGTTTTAAGATGCCCAAAAAGAAGGAAGAGGAGTTAAATTTCTAGGAAAAGGTACACTGGGGGGAGGGCAGGCAGAGCACACAGAACCTCTGTTAAATAAGGAATTCAAGTCACTCTACTAGCAACTGGGCAGGATGGAAGGAACTGAATTTACTTAGGAAATAACAGAAGATGAGAGTTCTACAGAGGTAACTTTGGTAGTGTGGATAATGCATTAGAGGAAAGTGATACAGGAGGTAGGACAAGGCAATAAGGTAACAGTCGTGGAAAGAGATGGCAACTAAGCTAAAGCCAAGGCAACAGCAAGGAGCACAAAAATAAAAGTGTGTCTAAGAACTAGCTAAGGATGAAGAGGAAAGGGAAGAAGTGACAATCGCTACCTCAATTCCCACCAGCATGCTGGAAAGACTTTACCTTCCTTTATCTCACACGAGAATACAGTACAGGGAGCAGGTTCGGATGGAAAAATTATACTTTTGGTGACGGCAAACTCGAGAGGCACTAGAACTTCCACATATCTAAAAAAGGCAAAGTTATAAGAGTCTGGAGCAAAGGCCACAAATGATTTCAGTCCTGACTAAAATCAAAGGACTAGAACAGAATAGCAATAGATATAGGACTGTCAAAGGAAGTAAATATTAAATAAGAATAAAATGACATTAGGAATCAAATTCAAGGTGAAAAGGACTTTTTAAAAAATTTATATGATATAAATTGTTATACTTTTTTTCACATCATTTAAGACCCTTAAATTGTTTAAATCATTTTAAGTAATCATTCTAATAATATATGAATGTAGGTATATAAATAAAGGAATGAACACAAATGTGGGCAAAGATTTATACATACAGATGCTCCCTTCGGTGTCATTTATTATACTAAAACACAGATGCAACTAAATACGCCAAACAAAAGAACTGATTTAAAACTAATCATGCTAGATCAATTTCTTATGCAACGACCTTTATAATAGTTTAGAAGACTTTTAAATTATGTGATAAAATTATTATGACATGGCACTAAATGGAAATGCATACAAAACAGCATCTATAGTATTTATCTACTTAATAGTATTTATTAAATACCTGCTATGTACTAGTGCCAGGTGCTGGCGATAAAATGCAGCAAAAGGCAAAAACAATTCCTTGTTTTTGTGTAGCTTAGATTCGACTAAAAAGTGACATCAAACGAGTAAATTAATCTGCCAGAGAATTTCTTATTGAAAAATCTAAGGCACATAGCACAGTGACATAATAAAAGAATATTATCAATTACAATACGTGAAAGTATCTGAAATTGACTTAAACACTCGATTTTATTACAGTAAAACATAATAAAAAGTAAAATTAAAAACAGCAAATTTCAGATGATTTACTAAATAGTCTAGACAAATAAAATAACAGTAGAATTATAAGCAGAGTATTTGGGCCCTTTATGATTTGTTCACCTGCATGTCCGTAAGATGGAACTTTTACAACTTTTCATCTTTCTCAGCCTCAAACCAAACATCCAGAGGCACAGATTAGTAGAATGGTAAAGGAGGCCCATACTTGCACTGATTGGTGTGGACCAAAATGAACCCCTCAGTAATACTAAGGGAGAAAACTTTACAAGATAAATAATCCTTCCACAAAGAAATAAGATGGCTTGTTTTTACATTTCCATTTCATTATAGTACAATCATACGCATGCACACGCTCACCTGAGTTCACTCGTTCATTCGCTGAAACAATACTACATGACAGGGAGTTCCTTAAAATCACATCATCCCCTAGAAACAGTATTCAAAAATGCTACAGAAATTTAAAAACCAATTCCTAGCATAGAAAACATCTGACTATTTAAACATTTGTTGGAAGGCTACTTCATTGAAGAAAAGCACTCAATATATAGCCACAAGTTGTGTAATATATTACAGAAACATCCTTTGAAAATAATCCCTCTGGCTCAGCGCCTGTGGCTCAACGGGCTAAGGCGCCAGCCAGGTACACCTGAGCTGGCGGGTTTGAATCCAGCCTGCGCCGCCAAGCAACAATGACGGCTGCAACCAAAAAAAAAAAAAAAATGGCCAGGCGTTGTGGCGGGCACCTGTAGTCCCAGCTACTTGGGAGGCGGAGGCAGGAGACTCGCCTGAGCCCAGGAATTGGGAGGTTGCTGTGGGTGGTGATGCCACAGGACTCTATCCAGGGTGACAGCTTGAGGTTCTGTCTCAAAAAAAAAGAAAGAAAAGAATCCCTCTATGCTTAACTTGCACAGATACGCACACGTACACAGCTGAATGACATTGGTCCTTTAGAAATTACCCTGGTACAGATAACTGACAAGAACAGGTAGAAATGTCCTTACTCTAGATCATCGGTTCTCAACCTGTGGGTCATGACCATACACAGGGACTGTATTAAAGGACTGCGGCATTAGCAAAGTTGAGAACTGCTTCTCTAGAGGTAGAAAAATTGTGAAAACATAGTGTTATGTACTAAAATTATGTATATGCCCACCAAAATTCATGTTAAAGCTCCAACCCCCAATGTGACACATTTGAACACAGGGCCTTTGTGGAAGTAGTTATGGTTAACTAAGGTGATGAAGTGAGGCCCTGATCCCGTAAGACTGATGTCCTTACAAGAGGAGAAGAGATAGCTGAACTTGCTTTCTGCACCCACTCAGAGGAAAGGCCACATGAGGACAAAGCACCTGCATGCAAGGCAGGAAGAAAGCTTCACCAGGAACTGAACCTGCTAAAACTAAGATCTTGGATTTTACAGCCTCCAAACTGAGAAAATTAATTTCTGCTGTTTAAGACACAGTCTGTGGTGTTTAGTTATAGCAAGTCAAGCAAACTAACATTGTAAAGTAAAATTACCATATAAAATTCCATGAAGAAAACTACTGGGATTCAATCCCAGAATAATACTAATATTCTGAAATCTTTCCCGAAAATTAAATATTACTCAAATTAATATCAATGACTAGCTTTTCAAAAAGTCACTGGCAGAACGAAATTTTTATTACTAGAGATTAGTTAAATAAAACACTCTGCAGAGGCTGGTGACATCATAAACTCTGTTGAAACTACAGTACAACAAAGCTTACCAGTACAGAGCTTAAGCAAAGCACAGAACGCTCTAGAAGCATTTTTCTGACATAAAAAGCAACAAGGAAAAACAACTTGCCCTTTCCTCTGAGGTCCTCTTGAACAAAACTACCTACTCTCTTCTGCATTGTGAAGGAATAGTGGAACACGCTGGGATTAACACGTAACGGTGCGCCAAGGTAGAGAAGGAAGTACCTCAAGGAGGGACCCAGTGCTAGACAACACCACCCAGCTAGCTGTTCCTAAAGCAACCGACCTCAGGCACCTACTACTCAGTTCTGGGGCCTTTTCTATTATCTATCCACATTCCCTCCCTTTCCAGTCTCTGCCAGCCTCCCCGTTTTAAATGTGACATATACACTGGCAATTCTCAAATTCACCTCTCCTGCCCAGACCACTCCCATGAACTTCCAAAGCATATACCCAGCAGATAGCATCTTCAAATAGATGTTTAGTACACACCCCTGACAAGACATTTAGCATGCCCAGAACTGAACTCCTGACATTCCCTGGCAATCTGATACTCATCGTCTTCCCCAACTCAGTTCATGACAACCCCAAATCTCAAGTGCTCATATAAGAAACTCTGAGGCAGCCTTAAACTCTCTCACAATCCTCGCATCAGATCAACCAGCAAGTCCAACTGGTGGTTCCAGCTTCTAAATATATCAAATTGTCTCCAGCTCAGCTGTTTCCACCCTAACTAACCCCAGCCACCTTCCGGGTCTCCCACTTCTATTCTTTGCTCCCCAAAATGCTATTTCCCTCCAAGTGGGAGCCAGAGCAATTATGGCCAAGAAGTCAAATTGCATCTTTCCTCCATGTGACACCCTCTAATGGCTATTCATCACACCAGAGCAAGAGCCAAAACCCTAACAAGGACCTTAGAGAGCCAGGTGACCTACGCTGCCCTTCCCTCACCACTGGTCTCTCCCTCTCCTTCACTTTCTTCTTCAGGGCTCTTGCCCGACTTCTGCACTTGCTATGACCTCTCTTGGAATGCTCTCCCCCACCCTGCCTCACACTGCCTTCAAATTCTCTGCTCAAATGTTACCTGCGTTTAAAAACCCATCCCAATTAAAAGTGCAATTCCTAAACCTCCTTATCCCTTTCCAATGATTTCTTTTTCTCCATTAGCATCTATTATCTTGAGATGTTGTGTGTGTGTAATTTACTAATTTGTCTCCTTTATTACCCAATTCTTCCTTCAGAATGTGAGCTTCATGAAGGCAGAGATATTTTAAGTATTTTTTTCACTGACATGTCCTCATTGCCCAGAACAATACATGGTGTGGAACGTAACAGGTGTTCACCCACTCCCGAAACAATGTAAAGTTTATGTAGCATTGCATTCCTACAATTTATATAAAAGAAACTAGAAAAATGTTGGATTACCAGATTATGGCTATATTAATATTTATTTGCTCCTTCTCTCTGTTTCCCTCCGTTGGTGATCTTATTTAACTTTCTCATGTAGGTCTACCGGCACTTAAATCTCATCCAGATTATTTTCTGTGTATAAATTTCTAGGGCCGTACTTCTGGCTTGAGACCCAGTTTTCAAGGTAACATCTGCAGTAGAAAAGACTTTTAAAGAGAAATTTAAAGAGGATAACCAACAATTTTCTACCTTGTTTTTGGTTTTCTTTCCTCAAAAAAGGTACAAATTCAAAAAACTAACTGAAGCAAAAGTAAATACCATATTACATCTTTACACAGACAATAAGAGATGGCAATCTTATTAGCATAGAAACAAGTAATAATACATATCCAAGTTTCACTTTTTTTCTAAGTGCGATTAAATGAGGAAAAGTAACCTTCTCAGCAGAAGGTCACAGACAAAAAATTAATAGGATGGAAATTAACAGAATGGAAATCAAAGCACCCAGGCTTCAAACCAAGAACATCCTGACAATGTCTTACAAACTAAGGACTGATGAAGCATATTAATGAGAATATTATTAGCATGCTATTCAGATATGGGTCTTCAGTTTCAACTTTCCAAAGGAATTGGTTTCAAAGAAGGAGTTATACATACAAAAGCAAAAGCATGTTTATGTTTTCCATTCGCTACTGCACACTGAGCTTGTAGGTAGTAACCTTCATCTGCCGTATCATAAATGCAGCAATTGAGGGCAGCCAGTCAAAAAGGGTGAAAGGGTGACAACACTGCTCATTAACATTAAAACCTACAGATACATCTAGTCAAACTGAGTATAGTTACCTGTGTTCAACATCATTCAAAATCCAATGTATGAGATCTAACATTTTCTCAGAAGCAGAAGGTACATTACACCCCAACCTACAATAACGGCTTATTTTTTAAGACAAGTGCACATACAAACCTGCCAAATTCTGCTTTGAAGAAATGACTAAGATTTAAATATTCTATCATCACTACTGTTCAACATAGTGCTGGAAGTTCTAGTCAATACAATCAGGCAAAAGAAAGAAATAAAAGGCATCCAAATGGGAGTAGAGGAGATCAAGATTCTATACTTAGAGAAACCCAAAGACTCAACCACAAAACTCCTGGAAGTGATCGAAAAATACAGTGATGTCCCAGGATATAAAATCAATGTTCACAAGTCACTAGCCTTTGTATACACCAATTAACAGCCAGGATGAGAAGCTAATTAAAAACACAATCCCCTTCACAGTAGCTTCAAAGAAAATGAAATTCCTAGGAATATATCTAATAAAAGAGGTGAAGGACCTCTATAAAGAAAATTATGAGAGACATAGTGGCTCCTTGAGTTCTGAGGTTATCACTGTCTCAGGATTTCGAGATGCTAGTGCTTCATAGAGACTGAATTCTAACATCTGACTCCTTAGTGCTTAATGTCCAAAAGCTGATTTTTAAGAAGTTTTTCTTAAAATCTATTGATTTTGGCAACTCCTTTACACAAGTGCGTCAATGAAGGATCCACTTTCTAGACAAGCCAAGGAGAGAGGCCTTGGTTGAAGATGGCAGGTGAGTAACAGCTTCTGTGCAGCCGGGCGCAGTGACAGTGGGGAGAGAAGACTCCAGGCATCTGTGGCTGGTGGGTTTTGCCCAGAGGCTTCCCTTTGGTGACACAGAAAGTCAGTGAGAAACTTCTGGACCCCACGAGGAGGACAGAAAGGGTGGAAAACTGGCAAGTGGAATGTGCGTTTGTTCAGTCGGAGACTGCCTGCAGCTGTAACCACAGCAGTGGTGAGATTGCAAGAAGGAAAAGCCTTGCCTGTGGGCTGTTTTGGGTTTTTTGGACTTGGGCAATCGATAGAACTGCCTTGGGAGATCTTGGGCCAGTGTGCGGATGACTTTGGGTGTTGTCTGGGGCCCCAGACTGAGCCACTGAGCAGGAACGGAGCTAGTATCGTTCAGCTGAGGGCTGCCCCCATGTGTTGCAGCACTGGGATCGGCCAGGAGACCTTGGGTCAGTAATCTGGTGACTGAGCTGCCCAAAGGCAGGGACTGAGACACAGGGGAAGTGCGGAGATCCAAGTGTTTGGCAGATTAGCAGCCTTGGCCCTCAGGGGCATACTGGGAGACTGGATTTGGCAGAGTGTACAAACAGGCAACAATGCCAGGAGAGATCCTAGGAATAAGTGCTTTTCTTGGAAAGCTTCTGTTTGGCCAACATTCATGGTTTGGAGTGTCTTTTGAGTGGGCCGATGAGACATTTGGGTTCCCAAGCCTGCAGGATCTGAGAAATCAGCAGAGGCCTCCAGTCTCCATCTCATACAGCTATTATCAACATTGTGACGAAAATCTCATACCTCAGATGATCACCTGCTGCCCAGTCGATATTAGGCAAGATATATATACTGTGTGGTATTTTGGTTTGGGGGTTTTTATTTTTTTGTTTTGTTTTCTTAATTTCAACATTTTCCTTTCACTTTTTTTTTTTTTCACTATTCTAGTTTAAATACAATCTTCATTTTTGCCTTCTTTAACAATTAGAATTTCATTTTTGCTAGTGTTTCTGCCCCTATTATTTCTTTTTTTCCTCCAAATTTTATCCCATAAGAGCTTTTGCTTATTTGTTTCAGTTTAATTTATAGTATTTTTGTCTTTCCTCTCTATCTGGTGGAGGTAAGGTACTGTGTTGTGTCTGAGATGGCTGGCAAAAAGCTGTTGACCTCAAGGCAATCACTCAACCCAGCACCCCCAAAGGTTTGGGGTCTTTAAGGTTGGGTCATAGTATCCTACTATGCACCTATATTACTCTTGTTTCTTTCTTCCAGTGCCTTTCTTCTTTTTGTCAATATTTCCTTTCATTCACCTTCTCTTCTTTTTTTTCTTTTTTAAATATTTTTTTCCTTCTTGCTCTTCAATCTTCTCATCCTTCTGGTCTCATACCAAAAGGACTCATTAAAACTTTAGGCCAGTGGCACAGTAACTTAAAGAGCAAGAAGAAGTGAAAGGAAAATTAGGGTAAGGAAACAGATAAAAGAAAGCACTCATGAAGAAGAATCAGCAGAAAAATCCTGGCAACATGAAATATCTCTTCTAGGGAATGTGAGGTAGCTACAGCAGAGGATTCCTCCTATAAAGAAATGTTAGAAATGACAGAAGGGGAATTTAAAATACAGTTGACGAAAACAAGGAAGGAAACTGCTGAGAAAGTGGAAAACGATCAAAAAAAAAAAAAAATGAAAGAAACTGCTGAGAAAGTGGATAATAACCAAAAGGAAATTCAAAAACAGAATCAAATAAGAGATAAACAATACAAAGAATGTAGAAAGGATATAGCACAGCTGAAGGAAGTGAAGCAGTCAATTAGGAAACTTGGATGCAAAAACAGATTAGATCATGCAGAAGAAAGGGTCTCAGAGGTAGAGGATAAAGCTCTTGAGATAACTCAGTTAAAGAGGCCAAAAAGAAGAGAGAGAAAACAGAACGTTCACTGACAGAATTATGGGACACTATGAAGAATTCAAACATATGAAGGTATCCCAGAAGGGGAAGAAGAATGTCCCAGAGGAACAGAAGCCATTCTACAGAATATTATAAATGAAAATTTCCCAAATATCACCAAAGATTCTGACATACTCCTTTCAGAGGGATATGGGTCCCCTGGTCACTTCAACTCAAATAGAGCTTGTCCAAGGCATATTGTGATGAATTTATCTAAAGTCAAGACAAAAGAAAAGATTTTGAAAGTTGCCAGGAATAAGTGCCAACTGACCTACAGGGGCAAAACTATCAGGGTGACCACAGATTTCTCTAATGAAACTTTTCAAGCCAGAAGACCATGGTCATCTATCTTTAACCTACTTAAACAGAACAATTTCCAGCCCAGAATTCTATATCCCGCTAAACTAAGCTTTAAAATTGATGGAGAAATCAAATCTTTTTTGATATGCAAAAATTGAGAAAATTTGCCACAACAATACCAGCTTTACAGGAAATATTTCAACCTGTCCTATACACTGACCATCACAATGCACCTTCAGCAAAGTAAATGCTCAGAAATTAAAAGACAGAACCTAGTTTCAACAATAATGCAAAAGACAAAACTTAGCAATGGACTTCCACAAAATAAGATGAATAGAACCACACTTATCAATTATTTCAATAAATGTCAATGGCTTAAATTCCCCACTGAAGAGGCATATATTGGCTGACTGGATTAAAAAACACAAGCCATCTATTTGCTGTCCACAGGAAACACACCTCATGTCAAAAGACAAATTAAAACTCAGAGTTAAGGGTTGGAAGTCAATTTTTCAGGCAAACGGAATTCAGAAGAAAAGAGGGGTTGCAATCTTATTTTCAGATACATGTGGATTTAAAGCAACTAAAGTAAAAAAAGATGATGATGGTCACTTCATACTGGTCAAGGGAAAAGTACAAGAAGACATTTCAATTCTAAATATTTATGCACCCAATTTAAATGTTCCCAGAAGACCTTGCTTAGTCTGAGCAATATGATATATTATAACATCATAATAACAGGAGACTTCAACACCCCTCTTTCAGAGCTGGACAAATCCTCTAAACAGAAATTAAACAAAGATATTAGGGATTTAAATGAGACCTTAGAACAACTGTGCTTGATAGATGTATATAGAACACTCCATCCCAAAGATATAGAATACACATTCTTCTCATCATCCCATGGAACATTCTCCAAAATTGATATCCTAGGACACAAAACAAACCTCAGCAGAATCAAAAGAATTGAAATTCTACCTTGCATCTTTTCAGACCACAAGGCACTAAGAGTGGAACTCAACTCCAACAAAAACGTTCAACCTCACATAAAGGCATGGAAGTTAAACAACCTTATGCATGACAGTATTATTTTTAAAGACCTTTAAAATATGACAATGGAGCTTTAATAGGAATTGCATTAAAATTATATATTGTTTTGGGTAGTATAGACATTTTAACAATGTTGATTCTTCCCAGCCATGAGCATGGTATGTTTCTCCATTTGTTAACATTTTCAGCTGTTTCTTTTCTTAAAGATTCATAGTTCTCTTTATAGAGATCTTTCACATCCTTTGTTAGGTAAACTCCCAAATATTTCACCTTCTTTGGCACTACTGTGAAAGGAATAGAGTTCTTGACTGTTTTTTCAGCTTGGCTATTGTTGGTATAAATAAAGGCTACATATTTATGGGTGTTGATTTTGTAGCCTGAGACATTGCTGTATTCCTTGATCACTTCTAAAAGTTTTGTAGTAGAATCCCTGGTGTTTTCCACATATACAATCATATCATCTGCGAAAAGTGAAAGTTTGATCTCTTCTGACTCTATGTGGATACTCTTGATCGTCTTTTCTTCCCTAATTGCAATGGCTAAAACTTCCATTACAATGTTGAAGAGCAGAGGAGATAATGGGCAACCTTGCCTGGTTCCTGATCTAAGTGGAAATGTTTCAGTGTTGCAAATGGTTTCAATTTAATTCCATTCAATACAATACTGGTGGTGGGTTTGCTGTCAATGGCCTCTATTAGTTTAAGAAATGTCCCTTCTCTACCAATTTTCGTAAGTGTTCTGATCATGAAGGAATGCTGGATATTGTCAAAAGCTTTTTCTGCATCAATGGAGAGAATCATATGGTCTTTATTTTTTAATTT
>CAUYRH010034819.1:0-11154 GCA_963574655.1 Perodicticus potto | reverse complement strand
GGGTAGAGTGCTGTGGCATCACAGCTCACAGCAACCTCCAACTCCTGGGCTCAAGCGATTCTCTTGCCTCCGCCTCCCAAGTAGCTGGGACTATAGGCGCCTGCCACAACGCCTGGCCATTTTTTGATTGCAGCCGTCATTGTTGTTTGGCGGACCCGGGCTGGATTCGAACCCGCCAGCTCAGGTGTACGTGGCTGGCGCCTTAGCCCATTGAGCCACAGGCGCCGAGCCAAAAAAAAAGAAACTTAAAACAGCTCTGAGCCTCACTATATTCCAGCCTATTTACGGGGCACTTGGTGTGTATTAACTCACTGTACCCTGAGATGAGACAACTGAGGCATGGAGGTGAATAATTTGCCTGTACAGGTGGTAAATGGTAAGGTGGGACTTAAACACAGGAAATCTGACTTCAGAGAAAGACTTTGAACCACTTTATCAGAGACCTGCAGTCCCCTGATATCCATTCTCTCTTCGCTGGAGTAAAAAGTTGCCCAGTCTTGCTTGCAGCTAGATGTCGCTAAAAGATGTGTGCAGTGGCCAGGCCACGCCTTTACGTAGGAGAACTGTGTTTCCTTCCCTGCAGCACAGGTGTGAGTGAGCCCTCCTGGACCTGATTGGCTGCCACACTTCTTTTTTTTTTTTTTTTTTTTTGAGACTGAGTCTCACTATGTCGCCCTCAGTGGAGTGTGGTGGCGTCAGCTCACAGCAACCTCCAAATCTTGGGCTTAAGTGATTCTCTTGCCTCACTACAGGTGCCCACCACAACGCCCAGCTATTTTCTTGTTGCAATTGTCATTGTTGTTTTAGATGACCTGGACCGGGTTCAAACCCACCAGCCTGGGCGTATGTGGTCAGCGCTATAACCACTATACTACAGGTGGCAAGCCAACTGACACACTTCTTCTTTTTTTTTGTAGAGGCAGAGTCTCACTCTATCGCCCTCGGTAGAGTGCCGTGGAGTCACAGCTCACAGCAACCTCCAGCTCTTGGGCTTAGGCAATTCTTTTGCCTCAGCCTCCCGAGTAGCTGGGACTACAGGCGCCCACCACAACGCCCAGCTATTTTTTGATGCATTTTGGCCGGAGCCGGGTTTGAACCCGCCACCCTCAGTATATGGGGCCCTACTCACTGAGCCACAGGTGAATCAGATAATGGAGCTCCCTGCCTCAAACACTCAATGACTCCCAGTGGCCTTCAGAAGAAAGGCCAGACTTCTGAATGATAGACAGGAAAGGCCTTCTTCTGTCTGGCCCTAACCTTATTTTTCCATTCTCATCATTTGCCATTTTTATCCTCTGCCCTCACCCCAAGTCAATTCTCAGAAAAATCTTATTCTCCTTCAACTATTGCTTCTCTTCTACCTTTCCAGTTCCCCTCCCCACACAGAGCAGAATCCTATGTACCCACCTTCAAGACCCAGTCCAAAGGGTACCTCCTGTGTGGAGCCTGGCAGAGTGAGTGGCTCCCTCCCCTGGGACAGCCCTCTGTGATAATGATAGCCTTTCTATACTGTCAGAGTTGTAGACACATCCACCTCTCCCATCTCTCTATGAGGGCAGAGACCAAGTCTAGGTCATCTGTTGGTTGTCAGTAATCAGCCTGGGGCCAGGCCAAACCAGTAGCAGTCAAGTTTAATAAGAGAGAGAGAGAGTGTGCACACATGTGCTTGGGAATGACCTGAACTGGCTGGAGGCCCAGGCCAAGGAGACAGGGAGGACACCTAGAAATAGCCCCATCCATGGGCCCCAGACCAGCCTGGTGCCCAGATGAACTGATGCTGGAAGAGGGGGCAGGGGCCAAGGATGGGCAGCAAGAGACTGGAGTATGGGACTGGCAGGCTGTGTCCCTGCTGCCTGGGCCACTGTGGGGTCTGTTAGCTGAGGCAGAAGAGCCCTGCCTGCTGGCAGGCAGCCCTAGTAGTCAGACCTCACTGGCACCCAGGGACCAGTGATTATTTCAGGCTGGCGCTGAGTATCACCTGCTCCCTTGGCCCCATTTATAGGGCAAAGGGGAGTCTGCCAGCCTACCCACTGATGAGGGGCAGGGAAACTGGAAAATTTGCCTTCTCCCCGCTCCGGCCCCACCTCACCCTCTTCCCCACTTGGAAGTTCCTTTCGTGAACCACCTCTTGCCAGTGCTTGGATGATTGAAAAGATCATCTGGCCCAACCCCCAACTGTGGAGTTGGAGACACTGAGGAAAAGAGACTGGTCCAAGGTCACAGCAGGGCAAGGTGAAGACTGTCATAGGGAAGGCCAGTGTAGAATAGTGGTTAAGCCATTAAAATGCTAGAGCAGGTCTGCCTGGGTCCAGAATCCTGGCTCTCATGCATAAATCAGGGATGGGAATAATAGTGCCTACGTCACTAGGTTATGGTCAGAGTTACATGAATTGAAAGATAAAAGGCTGCAAAGTCCAGTGCCTAGAACTTGGTAAGTGCTGCATCAATGTTAGCAATAACTTTGTGCACCACACCTTACAGCATACAAAGCTTCTCTAGACTTTTCCACACCCATAATCTCACTTTGTTCCTTCTCATAGCCTTGAAAGGTTAAACATGACTATTCTCATCACACAGAGGAAACAGGCACAGAAAGATTGACTTGTCCATGTTTGCACAGGTATCATGTCTCCCACTTCCCTGCCCGTGGTCTTCACTCCTCGCCCTTGCCCCTGACAGATCATACACTCTTACCAAGTGGAAGGAGAGTATGGGGTACCCAACATAAGCAGGCCCTTCACTCCTAATGCCACCCTTGCCTATTCTCACCCCTGCACTGCATGGTCTCACTCCAGGGACAGGACAACCTACTTCAGCTGACCTTATCTCTTCCTGACTTTGATCCCATCCTCTAACCTCTTGGTCATCTCACTTCCCACCCTTAAAAGGGGAAATCCTTCACCCTGGGCTCCAGTCCTGCTCACCCCCAGACCACCCAGTTCTCTTTGAAAATGGGCAATTGGGCTCCTTTATTTTCCTATCTATTATAGTCTTTGTTTACCACAGATCCCAGAGGCACTGTCCCACCAACCCCCAAGACAACTCCCAAGATCCCAGGCGCTACAAAAGCCCAAGCCACACTGACTGCACTGACTCCATACCTGCTTCCTGGAACACAGCTGCCCCCAGACTCCTGAGGCCAAGATCCATTCCCTGCCAGCCTTCTGCCCTGGTTTCCCAGTTGTCCTCTCCCAAGGGCACATAGTAGTCATCTGTCCACAACAACTAAGCTCACCAGGCCTCCTGGAGCTGCCTAAATCCTCCCAGAATCTTGGCAGGCTGTTCCTGAATAGAGTGAACTCAGGGCAGGCTAATGCAGTGTCTGGTGCCAAGAGACAGTAGGGAGGCCAGGCTACACCACACACGAATGTGCCTGAGACCTCACAGTGACGTGAGATGCTGTTCTGTAAGTATGAAATTTACCTAATTATACTTTACCTAACCCCAAATTAGAGGTTATGTAAATTCTTTTTTTTTTTTTTTTGAGACAAGAGCCTCAAGCTGTCACCCTGGATAGAGTGCAGTGGCATCACAGCTCACAGCAATCTCCAATTCCTGGGCTCAAGCGAGTCTCCTGCCTCCGGCTCCCAAGTAGCTGGGACTACAGGTGCCCACCACAACGCCCGGCCATTTTTTGGTTGCAGCCGTCATTGTTTGGCGGGCCTGGGCTGGATTCGAACCCGCCAGCTCAGGTTATGTGGCTGGCGCCTTAGCCCGCTGAGCCACAGGCACTGAGCCAGGTTATGTAAATTCTTACAGAGGCAACTTTTTCATTTGATAGAGGAGGAGACTATAGTTTGGGGGCAGGAGCCAGGGTCAGACCCAAAATCTGGGGCTGGTTTAATTACTCCCTGGGAACAGCTTCGTCCCTAAAGAAAGCTGCCATTGAGATCTAGGCTACAGCCATGCATTCTGAAGGTAATTCTCACCTGGGAGAAGCCGGGGAGTGAGAAAGAGGACACAAAACAGGATACTTTGGCAGGAGGAAAATTGAGAGTGGTGGAGAAGGGAGGGGTGGGGGGTGGATCAGAATTTCAAAACAGAGAGAGAACACTGACAGAGAACAAGTGGCTTTCTTTGCTGTGGAGAGCCTGTTCCACCACTCCACAAACACGTGCAGTAACGGGACCAGGTTCTGACCCCTCTAAGGGCCTCCAGTATAATGTCAAAGACAACTCTGAAATAAACGGCCACATGAAAACAAGATAATGCTATGATAGGGAAGATGGGGCTACCCAGAGGCAGGTCAGTTAAAAAGCTGAAAAGTGAGTAGGGGTTGGGGAGGATGAGCTTGTAGGCAAACAGCAAGACAGAAACATGGTGCCCCTTCAAGCAGAAAAAGGTCAGAGTCGCTGCGGGGAGAGGCAGGGAGGGGCTAGAGTGTGCAGCGCTGTGAGGCTAGGGGTTGTTTCAAGAGAAGTGGGTCTTTTTTTTTTTCGTGAGAAAGTCTCATTCAGTTGCCCTGGATAGAGTGCTGTGGCATCATAGTTCACAGCTATCTCAAACTCCTGGGCTCAAGTGATCCTCTTGCCTCAGCCTTCCAAGTAGGTAGGACTACAGGCACCCACCATAACATCTGGCTAGTTTTTCTATTTTTAGTAGAGACAGGGTCTCGCTGTTGCTCAGGCTGGCCTTTTTTTTTTTTTTTTGAGATAGAGTCTCAAGCTGTCACCCTGTGTAGAGTGCTGTGATGTCACAGCTCACAGCAACATCAAACGATTGGGCTTAAGCAATTCCCTTGCCTCAGCCTCCCAAGTAGCTGGGACTACAGGTATCTGCCACAACACCCCGCTATTTTTTTAAGTTGTAGTTGTCATTGTTTATCAGGCCCGGGCTGAACCCACCAGTTCTAGTGTATGTGGTTGGCACCCTAGCTGCTGAGCTATAGGCACCGAGCCTTAAACGTCTCAGCTCAGGCAATCTGCCCACCTTGACCTCCCAGAATGCTAGGATTATAGGCATGAGCTACCCCACCCGGCTTGCAATGTGGGTCTTGTGCTAAGGGCCACTCATGGGCAGCCAGGAAAGGAGCCTGGAGGAGAAACAATTAACCTTGGTGCAGCATTCCCCAACTTGGCCTACCTTATCATGTTAAAGTCCTTGGGAGACTGGCTTTTCTTTTTTCCTTTTTTTTTGAGACAGTCTTACTATGTTGCCCTTGGTAGAGTGCTGTGGTGTCACAGCTCACAGCAACCTCAAACTCTTGGGCTTATGCGATTCTGTTGCCTCAGCCTCCCAAGTATCTGTGACTACAGGTGCTCAGCCACAATGTCTGGCTATTTTTTGGTTGTAATTGTCATTGTTATTTGGTAGGCCCGGGCTGCGTTCCAACCCACCAGCTCCGGTATATGTGGCTGGCGGCCTAGATGCTGAGCTGCAGGTGCTGAGCATTTTTTTTTTTTTTTTTTTTGACACTTTGTTCCCCTGGGTAGAGTGCTCTGGCATCTTAGTTCACAGCAACCTCAAACTCTTGGGTTCAAGCAATCCTCTTGCCTCAGCCTCCCAAGTAGCTGGGACTACAGGTGCTGGTCACAACGCCCACCTATTTTTTAAAGACCTTTAAAAAAAGGTCTCACTCTTGCTCAGATTGGTCTCAAACTCATGAGCTCAGGCAATCCACCCACCTCGGCCTCCCAAGTGCTGGGATTACAGGTGTGAGCCACCTCACCTAGCCCAGTGATATGCTTTTCAAAAATGAAGAAACCAAGAACCTGGGAGATCATTACTTGCCTGAGGTCACAGAGCTGATATAAAAATGACAGGGCAAGATGGGAACCCAAGTGAGTCTCACTCCAGACCTGCTAAAACCAGAAAGTAGAAAGATTCACACATTCATTTATTCATTCAATAATTTGAATGCTAGTATCTCACTCTTCTTGGAACAGGATTTTAGTAATAAATTAGACCAAGGAAACAGATGAGACCAGGGTAAAGAGTTTAAGCAACAGGAGAATGGGCTGGTTTCTGAGAAGGCTAAGCTGAGCTGTCTCACTCTCTCAGGCACTGAGGGCCATTGTTCTCATTCCCAGGAGCATGCTGCCACAGGCAACAGCTTCTCAGAAGCAAACTGGTGTTGAGTAAACCTCTACCTTCTGTCATCTTTTGTTTTCTCAGACTCACAGTATCTAGAACTCTTGGGAACAAGGAAGCAGATTTCCTAGTGGCAGAAAGAACACTCCACTCCACCCCTTGTGTAAGCTCAGTGAGGGCAGGGGCCTGTGGCTCTCCTTTTTCACCCTGGATCCCCAGTGAACCCCACAGTGCCTGGCCACAGGCAGTGCTCAATTAAGATTAGTAGAATTATTTAAAGAGAAGGAGAGGGCTCAGTGCCTGTAGCTCAGTGGCTAGAGCACCAGCCACATGCACTGGAGCTGGAGGGTTCAAATCTAGCCTGGGCCTGCCAAACAATGAGAGCTGCAACCAAAAAATAGCCGGGCGTTGTGGTGGGTGCCTGTATTCCCAGCTACTTGGGAGGCTAGGCAAGAGAATGGCTTAAGCCTAAGAGTTTGAGGTTCTGTGACACCACAGCACTCCACCCAGGGTGACATCTTGAGACTTTATCTCAAAAAAAAAAAAAAAAAAAAAAGAGGGAGAGAGACAGAGAAAGGGAGTGATAAGGAAACTTATCTGCAATATCTTACGGCCACTCCATGACTTCAGGGAGAAGCTGGCCAAAGGAGTTGGATCCTTTTCTACTGATTCTGGGTCATAGGGCCTTGGCTCATTTAACTGTCCTGTGGAGATCTGGAAAGGGGACCTGGCAAGAGAGTTACTATTCGTTGACTATTAGGTTTTCCATTTGTTGCATGATAAGCCTGAGAAGCTGATAGCCTTCCCTTATTTGGGAGGAAAAGAGGCTCAGAAGGGAAAGGGGGCTTCTTCCAGTTCTCTTGCTAAGGAGTGCAGGTCTGGAATTTAGAACCAGGCCTCTTTCTAAAGGTTCTGCTTCTTGTATACCATGAACAGGGGAAGGTTGTGAAGGGTATGGAAAGAAGGGTTGTCTAAGACTTGCTGATTCCATGGCAGGCAGAGACAGAGAGAGCCCCACCACCATTCTAAGCAAAAGGAAAAATTTCCAGTTTGTTAGGAAATTAGGTATTAGGGGTGAAGTGGCATCCACAGACTGAGACTCTCAAGGAGCAAAACGAAGGTCTTCGGATGGCGCCTGTGGCTCAAAGGAGTGGGGCACTAGCCCCGTATACCGGAGATGGTAGGTTCAAACCCAGCTCTGGCCAAAAACTGCAAAAAAAAAGGAAGGTCTCCATGTTCCTGGGTCAATGGAGTCTCCAGCTCAGCTTCTTTGGCCTCTCTATCTAGGGCTCTTTTCAGTGCTGGTAGCACATTCCCTAGTGGAGGCAGGGAGAGTCTAGGCTGAAGATGCTAGACTCATGGCTGAAGATGCTGAACAGGCCTCCCTCTTCCCCCTCCCCATGGCCCCATGGATCATCCGGTACTGCTGCTCATCTCATTGGCTCACTCTTGGTTATTCATCTCTCCTCTTCTCCATCTTCCCAGCCTGTGGTTGCCATGGAAACAGAACAGTGACATCACCATAGGGTGAGGACTGGAGAGATGCTGCTCTTGGCAGGCACTGGTCCTGGTGCCTGCCAGATGTTATAATCACATCTGAATCTACCAAGGGTAGGAAGAGGGAACAGAAACAGGGACAGGGCTCACATTCTCCCCCAAATATAGTGAGAATAAAAGAGCAAGAAGGGGCTCGGCGCCTGTGGCTCAACAGGCTAAGGCACCAGCCACGTACATCTGAGCTGGCGGGTTCGAATCCAGCCCAGCCTGCCAAACAAAAATGATGGCTGCAACCAAAAAATGGCCAGGCGTTGTGGTGGGCGCCTGTAGTCCCAGCTACTTGGGAGGTAGAGGCAGGAGACTCGCTTGAGCCCGGGAATTGGAGGTTGCTGTGAGCTGTGATGCCACGGCACTCTCTCCAGGGTGACAGCTTGAGGCTCTGTCTCAAAAAAAAAAAAAAATTAATTAATTAAAAAAAGAGCAAGAAGGATGCAGGTATTCAGAGGAATGAGGGGAGAAATGTACATAGTTAGAAGGAAGAAGGATGAAAATCAGGTGGAAAGGAGACGAGGTATGGTTTATGAGTCAGCCTTGGTGACCCAGATCTGAGCATAGGTAGGGGTAGGGCAGTGAGGGGAGTCGGTCAAAAGTTTGTCTAGAGGCCAGGCATGGTGGCTCACGCCTGTAATCCTAGCACTCCGGGAGGCCGAGGTGGGTGGATTGTCTGAATTCACAGGTTTGAAACCAGCCGGAGCCAGAGCAAGACCCGGTCTCTAAAAATAGCCAGGTGTTGTGGCCGGCACCTGTAGTCTTAGCTACTCGGGAGGCTGAGGCAAGAGAATTGCTTAAGCCTAAGAGTTTGAGGTTGCTGTGAGCTATGGCACCAGGGCACTCTACCAAGGGCAACAAGGTGATACTCTATCTCAAAAAAAAAAAAGTTTATCTAGAGCTCCTCAAAGCCCCATGCTGCACAACTTGGACAGGCCCCAGGAGAAGAACGGAAGGGATTTTCTGGCAGTGCCCCCCATCACGAAGACCTCTATAGCCCCTTCTTCACAGCAGTAGTAGTTTCTAATCCCATCTTAGAAATAAGAAAATTGGCTCGGCGCCTGTGGCTCAACAGGCTAAGGTGCCAGCCACGTACACCTGAGCTGGCAGGTTCGAATTCAGCCCAGGCCTGCCAAACAACAATAATGGCTGCAACCAAAAACTGGCCGGGCGTTGTGGCGGGCGCCTGTAGTCCCAGCTACTTGGGAGGCGGAGGCAAGAGACTCGCTTGAGCCCAGGAAATGGAGGTTGCTGTGAGCTGTGATGTCACAGCACTCTATCCAGGGTGACAGTTTGAGGCTCTGTCTCAAAAAAAAAAAAGAAGAAAATTGAGGATTAGAAAAGCAAAGCAATCTGCCTAGGGTGACTGACCCAGCAGGTGAGGGGCAGAACTCAGATTAGGCTTTAAGTGTCCCGCACTGTTCAGGGAGATTGCAAAAATTGCAGCATTAGGCACAACAGCAGTGAACATTTACTAGGTCAACCATACTCAACATTTTATTTTTTATATGCATTTAAATGTATTATCTCAATTAATTCCTAAACTCCTCCATTTTAAAGCTGAAACTGAGTGGCTTCAGTGAATTGCTGAAGGCCACACAGCTAGTACCCCATAAAACTCAGATTGGAATACGGATCTATCTGCCAACAACTTCAGCCTAGCCCCAGCTCTCCATCACTGCATTATAAGGTCCACAGGACCATGCAAAGAGACAGCATTGGTCACTCCACTCAGTTCTTGAGAGGAGTGGCCCTGTGTCTAAAGGCTGTGACTCTGAGTCAGAAACTACCCCAGTTCCCTCCACACCTGGCACTTCCAACAGTGAAGACGTCAGGGCTTGACATCCAGCCCTGAGGCTTGTCCCTATAGCTTTGGCAGAAATGGGCCTATCAGTCTTCTAGCAATTGAACTGCCCAAAAGGATCAAGACCTTGGGGGAGAGAGGGCTCTTCCTCCCTGGCCTCTTTCCCAGTTGGGGGAAGGGAAGAAAGAACTTGGGACATGTACATGGAGAAACAGAAGCCCACCAGAAGGTGGGCCCACCACACTATACCTGTGTGTGGGCATGGCAGAGTTTGCTAGCTTCTGTGTTGGTTGTTCCATCTTGGGACAGGCCTCTGCTGGCTGAAGTTCAGCTCAGCACCATTTCCTTGTGTGCAGGGCCTCCTTCTACCCCTCAGCAATTCGTTTATACCCCACTTCCTCTGGGAAGCCTTCCTTGAGCCCTCAGGTCAGGACAGGCCTCCTTTTAGTTTTTATTTTATTTTATTTATTTTTTTTGAGACTGAGTCTCACTATGTCAACCTGGATAGAGTGCTGTGGTGTCACAGCTCACAGCAACCTCAAACTCTTGGGCTTAAGTGACTCTCTTGACTCAGGCTCCCAAGTACCTGGGACTACAGTTGCCTGCCACAATGCCCAGCTATTTTTTGGTTGTAGTTGTGGTTGGGCAGGCCTGGGCTGGATTCGAACCTGCCAGCTTTGGTGTATGTGGCTGGCGCCCTAGCTGCTGAGCTACAGGCCCCGAGCCATTATTTAATTAATTAATTTATTTTTTGAGACTGAGTCTCACTATGTTGCCAGGAGTAGTGTGCTGTGGCATCATAGTTCACAGCAACCTCTAACTCTTGGGCTTAAGCCATTCTCTTGCCTCAGCCTCCCAAGTAGCGGGACTATAGGCGCCTGTCACAACACCCAGCTATTTTTGTTGTTGTTGTAGTTGTCATTGTTGTTTAGCAGGCCTGGGCTGGGTTTGAACCCACCTGCCTCAGCGTATGTGGCCAGCGCCCTAACCACTGAGCTATGGGCACTGAGCCCAGGCCTCCTTTTAGTCACCACACTTGTTTTGTGTTTGGCTCCCCGGAGATGAGCTAATCAAGTGTCTTGTTCCATGTTGTCTCTCTCAAAAGCAGGGCCGGCACAAAGTAGGTGCTTTAATAACTGCTGAAGTAATGGAATGGGTTCCTTAGGGATTCACTTTGTTCATCTGTAAAAAGGGGATAATAATACACCTACTTCATGGATTTTGTTTTAGAAGTCCAATGGGGCTTGTTGCCCATAGCACAGTGGTTACAGCGTCAACCACATACACTGAGGGTGGTGGGTTCAAACCCAGACTGGACCAGCTAAACAACAATAACTGCAACAAAAAATAACCGGGTGTTGTCGCAGGTGCCTGTAGTCCCAGCTACTTGGGAGGCTGAGGCAAGAGAATCGCTTAAGCCCAAGAGTTTGAGGTTACTGTGAGCTGTGACGACACAGCACTCTACCGAGGGCGACATAGTAAGACTGTCTCAAAAAAAATAAAAATAAAATAAAAGTCCAATAAGACAATGTACTTAAAGCCCTCAGCATGCAATAGGTATCAATACAAAGTGGATCTTTTTGTTTGTTTTGTTTTTTTGTAGAGACAGAGTCTCACTTTATCACCCTCTGTAGAGTGCTGTGGCATCACACAGCTCACAGCAACCTCCAACTCCTGGGCTTAGGCGATTCTCTTGCCTCAGCCTCCTGAGTAGACTACAGGTGACCGCCATAACGCCCAGCTATTTTTTTGTTTTGCAGTTCCCTGAGGTCGGG
>CAUYRH010034818.1:0-24741 GCA_963574655.1 Perodicticus potto | reverse complement strand
AACTAAATTTTTCTTTTGTAGAGACAGAGTCTCACTTTATCACCCTTGGTAGAGTGCTGTGGCGTCACACAGCTCACAGCAACCTCCAACTCCTGGGCTTAGGCGATTCTCTTGCCTCAGCCTCCCAAGTAGCTGGGACTATAGGTGCCCGCCACAACGCCAGGCTATTTTTTGTTTGTTTGTTTGTTTGTTTTGCAGTTTGGCCAAGGCCGGGTTTGAACCTTCGGTATATGGGGCCGGCGCCCTACTTGATGAGCCACAGGTGCTGCCCCAATGTAACTAAATTTTAATAACACTAAATTAAAAATTCAGTCCCTCAGTGACATGTGTCACATTTGAAGAGCTCAGTAGCTGCCTGTGGCCATCCTATTGGACAGCACAGATAGAGAACATTCCCATCATCACAGAAAGTCCTATAGACAGTGCCTTGCTAGAGTCACTCACCGAGTGTTCTGGGTGGGAAGTGTCTTTAAGAGACGGAGACGTGTGGCCACCTCTCACATGTCTGTATCTGCAGGGCCCTCCCTCTCCCCCATCCCCTGTATCTGCATCCAGTGAGGATGGGCTCCAGTGAGAGATGGCGGTGGCTAGTGCCTGGCAAGGTCCCTGACACACAGTAGGTGCTCAACAAAAGCTCACTGAATAGATGGATGGTCTGTGTCAGAGAGAGATGGTGGGATGGAGTTGAGAGGACGCTGGCAAGAGCAAGAGCACTTCAGAAGTCTAATTGGTGGGCCTTGGTGTTAGGGGAAGTGGGTAGGGTGGTACCTTGGTTCTGTCTTGGGCAGCTGAAGGGATGGCAGGGCGTTTCCCTAGATGCGAACCCAGGAGGGTTGGGAGTTGGGATAGGGTTGAGTTCCCATCTGAGATGTCTATTGAATGGCCACAGGGAAGCCGCTGCCTATTCAGACCTGGAGATAGGGGCCAGGCAGAGAGCTGGGAATGGATGGGTTTACAGGAGAGGATACAGATGCAAGGGACAGGCCCTGCGGGTACAGACATGTGAGAGGTGGTCAGAAGGAGAAGGAACAAAGGTGGCAGGTTGTAGTGCTGAAAGTTTCAGGTATAGCAGGTCTGGCTCTGTAAACCAAGACAGGGGAGCTCTGGATCCAGCCCTAAGAGGTTGCCAGTGATCTTTAATAGAGAAGATGCAGCTAGGAAGGGAGGAAAAAACCAAACCAGAAGTGAAGAAGAGGAGGCAGCAAATGTCTGCAACTCTTGTTCATTGGTAAAGGAGGTAAAACTGTTACTGAAGGCCAGGTGCAATGGCTCGCACCTATAATCCCAGCACTTTGGGAGGCTGAGGTAGGAGGATCACTTGAGGCCAGGAGTTAGAGACCAGTCTGGGCAACATATGCAGACCCTGTCTCTGCAAAAAAGATAGAGAAATTAGCCATCCACGGTGGTACATGCCTATAGTCCCAGCTACTTGGGAGGCTAAGGCAGAAGGATGCCTTGAGCCCAGGAGTTCAAGGCTGCATTGAGCTATGATGACAGCATTGCACTCCAGCCTGGGCAACAGAACAAGACTCTGTTGGGAAAAAAAAAAAAAATATATATATATATATATACATATACATATATATACATATGTGTGTATATATATACACACACATACATACATACACACACCCAGGGGTGGCACCTGTGGCTCAGTGAGTAGGATGCTGGCCCCATATACCGAGGGTGGTGGGTTCAAACCTGGCCCCAGCCAAACTACAACAAAAAAAGGCCGGGCATTGTGGGGGGTGCCCGTGCTCCCAGCTACTGGGGAGGCTGAGGCAAGAGAATCGCCTAAGCCCAGGAGTTGGAGGTTGCTATGAGCCGTGGCACTCTATCAAGGGCAACAAAATGAGACTCTTGTCTCTAAAAAAGAAAAATCCAAAAAAACTGTTACTGAAGGGAGATGCAGGAGTAAAGGAAATAGTTTTTCCCCCCCTTGAGATGGGAAAAATTTGAGTCTGTTCAAAGGTTAACACAAAATTTGTTTGGAGGAATTGGGGGTGAGTTTTGTCTAAGGGAAAGAATGGTTAGTAAGTGGTGTTTGTAACATGCTTGAGAGTGTGCACTCAACCTTGCAGCCATTCTGAACTCCCAGTGAGAGAGATTCGTATCATTTATCCCTCTTTCAGAGATGGAGAAACTGAGGCCCAGAGTGGTTCAGTGATTTTCCCAGTCACACTGGGCACCTTTTCCTAAAGTACATGAAATTTCAGTCTAAGCCAGCAGGATCTGAGCTTGAACCTGGCTCCTTGGGCTCTGACGCCAGGTATATTCTCCATGTTCCCTCCTTTCTGGACAGGCCACAAAGTCATTAAAAAAAAAAGTACCAAAATTCCCCAGTGGGAATAACGTAGAGAGAATGAATAAGGGATGCTGCTCATGGTACCACATGGTATTTCCAAATTTACAACACTCACATCCTTCCCTCCCTTGTTCCCCAATATGATGTTTTGTGAATCTGCAATAGGATAATAATATAACTGTGGGGACCATTTATTATGCCACTTACTCTGCTAAGCATTTAAATGTTATCTCATTAACTCTCACAGCAACCATGAGAGTAGGCCCTGTGAATTTCATCATTTTAAGATAAAAAAAAAAAACATGGAGGCACAGAGAGGTGAAGTGATTTGCCTAAGGCCACAAAGCAAATCTTTGGCAGAGATGGAAGTCAGAACAGGTTCTGTCTATCACCAAAGCTAATGCCTGTCTGTTCGCACTGCTTTAGGGTGATATATTAGAGCAGAAAGGCTTGTTCTTTTTCTTTGTCACATCTGACTTGATGACTGAAGTAGGAGGAAAAGTAGCATCCAACTCTCTTCTCCCATAAGAATGAATTTGTCACAGGCTGCAGGAAAGGACGCCATTGGGTCTGCAGGGACTGCAGCAATCTGGCTGGAAGAATTCTTTATCTTCTTCCACACAAAGATTTTTGAGAACCACAAACCTTAGGGAAATAAGTACAGATGGGGCCGTATATTTCTTTTCTTTTCTTTTTCTTTTTTTTTTTTTGAGACAGAGCCTCAAGCCATCACCCTGGATAGAGTGCTGTGGCATCACAGCTCACAGCAACCTCCAATTCCTGGGCTCAAGTGAGTCTCCTGCCTCCGCCTCCCAAGTAGCTGGGACCACAGGTGCCCGCCACAACACCTGGCCATTTTTTGGTTGCAGCCACCATTGTCGTTTGGCGGGTCTGGGCTGGATTCGAACCCACCAGCTCGGGTGTACGTGGCTGGTGCCTTAGCCCGTTGAGCCACAGGCACCGAGCCGGGGCCATATATTTCTTCCAGAAACGTTCTCATTTTTCTGTTGGATCCTTGAATAATTAATATGTTGGGGAAAAGAAAATAGCTAGTCACTTCCTGCTGAACTAGGGGAGGGGGCAAGGATGAATGTCTTTATAATGGGTGAGTATTCCCAGGCCTTTCCTTTCCTTGGGTACTCAGTGTGCTAATTGGTGTAGGTGACAGACAGGATTAGAGAGGTGGATGAGAGCCAATCCCTGCATTCTAGCTGGGCACTCCACTGCCTAGAATCAAGCCCTATGGGTGGCTGCTAAGCTTCTGGTTTGAGAAGACACAGCCTGGTTGAAGAGGTATTTTAGCCACATGGGTACTTAGAAGCCAAAACACTCAGCTTTGGTTTTCTGGGAGGTTAAAGAGAAAGCAACCCTGTCCAGATAGATTTTTAAACAAGAACCCACTTCTTTCCTTCCTTCACTTGGTCCCACACTGGGGCACTCCGAGGCTCCGTTTCCACTCATACTACTCAACGGCATGCTCATCCACCAAAATAACCATTGCTCAATGGGTGGTGATGTCTCCCTGTCCTTTCTCTGGGCTTCTGCACATTTTATCTATGATTCCATTGTGTAGCTGTACAGGAGTGAACTCAGCCAATCTCATATAGCTGGAGCTGTAAATGGTTCCTTAGTTCTTACTATTATAAATAATACTGTAATTATCATCTTTGTGCCTAAAATATTTGTAGCACCTGCCATCTTTTTGGAGGCCAGATTCTCAGAATTGGCAACGTACCTCCAAAATGGCCTCCAACATTATCCAGATCTTCTAATATCCATGCCTGCTATAGGCTGAACGTTTGTGTCTTTCCTATTTTTTTTAGAGACAGTGTCTCACTCTGTCACCCAGGCTAGAGTACAGAGCATGATCATAGTTCACTGTAGTGTCGAACTCCCAGGCTCAAATAATCGCCCCACCTCAGGCTCCCCAGTAGCTGTGACTATAGGTATGCACCACTGCGCCTGGCTTAACTTTTTATTTTTACTTTTTTAAGAGATGGGGGTCTCCCTGGGTGTTTCCCAGGCTGGTCTTGAACTCCTGCCTCAAGCAATGATCCCACCTCAGCCTCCCAAGTTGCTAGGATTACAGGCTCTGTCTCCCTCAATTGAACCCCCTAACCCTCATGATGGATTTAGAGGTAATTAGGTTTAGATGAGCCCCTGTGATGACATTAGTGCCCTTATAAGATGCAAAAGAGACCAGAGCCCTTTCTTTCTGTACTACCTGAGGGTACAGTGAGAACGCAACCATCTGTAAACCAGAAAGAGTTCACCACAATCTGACCATGCTGGCACACTGATCTCATACTTACAGCCTCCAAGACTATGAAAGATAAATTTCCGTTAAGCCAAACAGAGGCAGCAAATAGTTGTGGTAGTCTTTTATAGCAGCTCCAACTCACTAACACAACGCTTTTGTGTAATTGCCTTCCACACTGAAGCAGGGCTGGCCTAAGTGGATGACAGGATGTGGAAGAAGTGACAGCGTGTGAATTTCAAGGCTGCATCAAAAAGGGCATGGCAACTTCTTTTTCCCTGATCTCTTGAATCTCTCAATCAGAGAGAAGCCAGCCACCATGTCATGAGGACACTCCAGCAGCCTGCAGAGACCACCTGAGGCCTCCCACCAACAGCCAGCACCAGCTTGTAAGCTGTGTGGGTGAACCGCCTTGGAGGTGGGAGTAGAGTCTGGATCAAGACTTCATCTGGTTGTCACCTCACCAGAGACCCTGAGCTAGCGCCAGGCAGGGAGACTGCTCCCAAATTCCTGACCATAAGACGTGAGAGGTGAGAAGTGATTTTGATGTTTTAAACCAATATGTTTCAGGTGATTTATTTTATAGCGATAGATAGCTAATACTATTAACGATAATATTGAATGAAAAGCCAGCATTCTTAAGATGCATGATCTAGAATGCCATTTTTCTTCCCTTTTCACGTCACCAGATTGTCAGTTCTTATTCTGAAATGGATTGGCTTGCATGATCTATGGCAGTGGTCTCCAAACATTTTGGCACCAGGGACTGGTTTCATGGAAGACAATTTTTCCACAGATCAGGGATTGATGTGGTGGGGATGGTTTCAGCATAACATCTCTACCTCAGATCATCAGGCATTAGATTCTCATAAGAAGTGTACAACATACATTGAGTAGTTTACAGTAGGGTTCCTGCTCCTATGAGAATTTAATGCTGCTGCTGACCTATCAGGAGGCAGAGCTTACACCATGATGCGAGTGATGGGGAACAGCTGTAAATACAGATGAAGCTTTGCTCACTTGCCTGCTACTCACCTCCTGCTGTGCAGACCAGTTCCCAATAGGCCACAGGCCAGTACATGGCCTGGGAGTTGGGAATTATAGATCTAAGGTGGTCTCCTGATTGGATTTCCTATCAGCTCTGGAGATGAGGAATGTGTTTGCAAAGTCCCACATGTGACCAACAGCACTTTCCATGCTGTTCCTGCAGGAAGACTGGTTTTTAATTTGTAGCCATGAATGCTTCCAGGATGGGATGTTCACAGCTTGTTACTTATCCCCAGCTAAGCCATCAAGTAGCCCATCAAGTAGCAGAGAAAGCTCAGCCTAAGTTAATTGCTCCTTTCTCTGGATTCTCAAAAGCTTTCTAAGGAGGGTAAGTAAAATTATCTGCCTGTGAAAGAATACTTCATAGAGGCTCTGCAACTGGAATAAGGGTTATGGTGAGGAAGTCAAGGTCCGTTTCTATGGCTCACATACCTCCAACTTTCCCCACTTGATATACAGACCCAGGAACCTGCATGGACACTTGGAAACATCTCAGGCTCCTCTCATCTAATCATTAATGTGATCAGTAAATGTTGATTTAGCATCCTAGACACTGCAGGGCTTTGGGAAAATTCAAAGGAATGGAAGTCACAGTGGTATCTATGCTTGAGGTTGTTCACGGAGGCAGTAGATGGAGTAAAAAAGTTTACAGATATAGTTTGAACTAGGTTCAAATCCCAGGTGAATCACCTACAACATGTGTGACCCTGGTTAGGTTTTTTTTGACCTCTCTGAGACTTAGAAAAAGATAATATGAGTTCCTATTTATTTGGGATTTTTTTTTTTTTTTGAGACAGAGTCTGGCTCTGTTGCCCTGGGTAGAGTGCTGTGGTGTCATAGCTCACAGCAACCCCAAACTCTTGGGCTAAAGCAATCCTCCTGCCTCAGCCTCCCAAGTAGCTAGGACTATAGCACCTGCTGCAATGCCTGGCTAGTTTTTCTATTTTTAGTAGAGACAGGGTCTCACTCTTGCTTAGGCTGGTCTCAAACTCCTGAGCTCAAGGGATCCATCTGCCTTAGTCTCCCAGAGTAGTAGGATTAAAGGCGTGAGTTAGCCAGGGTATATTTTAAGGACCAAGTAAGATACGCATATGAAACACTTAGTAACAGGCCTAGAACATGGCATGTATTCAGTAATTGCTGAGTTTATTATTGATAGCAGTAAAATGTCCCAGGGTGCCTGGCATGGGCTCACGTGACAAAATTAGACACACCTGTATTTCAATCCCAGCCGTGTGCTGTGTATCAAATGACTTCATCACTCTGAGCCTCAGTTTCTTCATCTGTAGAATAGGTCTAATCAAAGTACCTTGTTGGGGTCATTGTGCAGATTAAATGGAGCATGCATGCCCATGGCTGGTCAGCATACAGGAGACCCACATACATGGGAGCTATTTCTATGAGTAGGGAAGATGACCGGAAAAACAACACATTATAATAAGCGCCATACCAAAGGTCTTTACATAGGTTTTGAGACCTGAGTGTGATTTCTGAGAAATCAGCCTACAATCCATATGTGTACTGGTACTTTAAAGAGAAAGTCCTCATTTGACTCTAGGGCAGGAGCTCTGACCCACAAAGGCAGGGTGGGTTGACAGATCGTCCTAGAACTTCCAAGAGTGATGGGGTTGTGATTTAGAGACTTTCAGACGGCTCCAAAATTCAGCTTTACTGCTGACTTAGCTAAGTCAGTGAAATTTATCAATGAAGTCACCTGTTTTAACCTCAGGGTACTTATCTGTATAATAGTGATGATGGTGACAGCCAGCCTGCACCAAGTGCCTGCTGTATGCCAGATCTCATCTTAATTAATTCACATCCATTAATACCCTTGGTCTTCCAAATAGCCCCATGCAGTAGGAGCTACTGTCATATCCCCATTTACAGGTGACAAAGGTGTGGCACAGGGAAGTTAGAGTTCTCCCTAGAAAATATCCAAGCCAGGATTTAAACCCAGGCAGTCTGAGTCCTCAGCCAGTGCTCTTAACTTTTAACTCTGCAGCTTTATATCCACATGGTAGGGTTTGGGGAGGATAAAGCCAGACAACACATCGAAGTAAGTGTCTGCAACATAGGCATGCTCAGTAATGGGAGCTGCTGGGTGTTTTTTGCGGCTCTTGTTCTGTCTCATCCAAGGAAAATGTTTCTTCATTCACACATATTTTGGAAACCTCATAGGTCCAGCCCTCTTGTTGGCCGTCAAATAGACAGAGCAGATGGCCAGGACCCAGTGGAGGCTGCTGAGCCCTTGAGGGTTCCCGGTGAGTGTGGTCTCCGGGAGGCTGCATCCTCTGGCTCGTCATGTGGATCTCCACTCTGTGCACCAGGCTGGGTGGGTCTTCATGGAGCTTCTGAGCAGCTGATTACAGGTCTGATGGGCTAATGAGGCGAAGGGCATGGCCTGGGTCTCACAGCAGCCCCCTGAGCTGAGGGGTCAGCATGGCTCTCGCACTCTCAGCTGTCTCATCCATTCTTGGTCCTATGGAGGGAACCTCACTGCATGATGTAGGGAGAGACACTGAGTTTGGCTCGGTGGCCTTAGGCAAGCCTCGATGAGCCTCAGTTTCCTCATCTGTAAAGAAGAAGGATAAGCCTTTGTTTCAGTTATCTATTGCTGTGTTACAAACTATCTTGTGGCCTAAAACAATAGCATTAATGTAGCTCAGCATTTGGGGGCTGACTTGGCTGTGGATTTGCTCTTGCATCTATATCACCTGGAAGGTCAGCTTATGGCTGGATGGTCTAGGGCAGCCTTCTTACATGTCTGTTTTAGCAGCTACTGGCTGGGGTAACAGGGTATGACAGGGCCAGAGCACTCTCATCCTCCTGCAGGATGACCTGAGCTGCTCCACTGGTGGCCAGCATTGAAATGCAGCCAGAGAGAGCCAGCTCTACCTGCAAGCTCTCTTTAGCCTCTGTTTGTGTCACATTTGCTGATGTCCCTTGGCCAAGGTACGTCACCTGGCCAAGGCCAGAGTTAGGGTGAAAGGCAACATCACACGCCATGGCTCCAAAGAGGAGGACAATTTGTGCATCACCATTGTAGTCTATCACAGTATCCCGGGCTGAGATTTTGGAACAAATAAATGAAAAATGATAGGGCTCTGAGTAATCATAGAAAAAGGAGGAAACAGCTCGGCGCCTGTGGCTCAACGGGCTAAGGCGCCAGCCACATACAACTGAGCTGACGGGTTCGAATCCAGCCCAGGCCCGCCAAACAATGACAGCTGCCAACCAAAAAATGGCCAGGCATTGTGGCGGGTGCCTGTACCCAGCTACTTGGGAGGCAGAGGCAGGAGACTCACTTGAGCCCAGGAATTGGAGGTTGCTGTGAGCTGTGATGCTACGGCACTCTATCCAGGGTAACAGCTTGAGGCTCTGCCTCAAAAAAAAAAAAAAAAAAAAGAAAAAGAAAAAAGAGGAAACACTTATTGGCCCATAGTAGGTGGTCAGACGTGTTATATAAACAATATTCACTTTCCAGATGAAGAAATGTGATTCAAAGAGGTTGAGTAACTTATCCAGGGTCACACCTCTAATTAGTAGCAGAGTTGGAATTTGCACCTAGGGCTGTCTGATTCCAAAGTTTATCTTTCTGGCAAACCCTTCTGTTCCTTCCCAGCACATATACTTCAATCCCAACATCAATAGGGATTGATAGACACTTCTACCTGGGTTGCAAGCGCAGTTTCTCACATCCCACCATGAAGGTCTGGCTTTATTTGAAAGAAGCCAGCTGACTCTTTTGCTTGTCATCTATATTCCAGGATTGAGCACACTCATGCCAGAAGAAACCAGAGGGCATTTGTTTGAATAAAAGAAATTGCTACCAATTCCAATAAGAATTTATGTATGTGTGAAAACATGGAGGAAGAGCTGCTTTGGATCCCATGTTGCAAGTACTAGTTCCTTCCTGTTTCTAACCACTTTGGTGGGAAGAATAGACACTCTGTGTTTTCCAGCTGATGTTATCCCATCTCAGCTTTCCTTTGGGGGAAAAGAAAACATTTTCTCACCTCTTAAAAAAGGAGGTGATACTTCATGTGGGGAGAGAACAGATGATCTTCTATCTAACTCTTCTATTGAGCAACACAACAGCTCCTGGGGCAAAACCTATAAAGGCAAAGGGAACAGATTTCTAATGACCTAAAGGAGGAGGTTGTATGTCCCTCGGGCCCAGGTATGGTGTGATTCATCCAGGTAAGTTCAGGGATTCTCCATTCTGCAGGGGAGCTTGTCCTTGGGGTACAGCCTGCAGATGTGAAGCTGGGTAGTGAGACCATAAGGCTTGTTAATTTGGTTCCTCGACTTTTTTGTTTATACCTGAAAATTTCCATGTTCAAAACAACAACACAACATAGCAATAACTCAATTTGGGTGTGGGGATGAGGGGAGTACAGGCTCTGAAGTCAGAAACACCATGTGATTCCTGATTCCTCATTGTGCAAAAGGTAACTATATAATCTCAAGTTCCTTCTGCTCTGGAAGTCTCTTCTGTAAAATGGGAGTGAGACTAGGGCCTACTTGATTGCTGTGAGGAATAAATGAGATCTTTCCTATAAAGCTCCTAGCCCAGGGGCAGCGCCTCTAGCTCAGTGAGTAGGGCACCGGCCCCATATACCAACGGTAGCAGGTTCAAGCCCGGCCCTGGCCAAACTACAACAACAACAACAACAAAAAACCAGGCATTGTGGTGAGTGCAACAACAACAACAACAATAACAACAACAAAAAGCTGGGCGTTGTGGCGGGTGCCTGTAGTCCCAGCTGCTCAGGTGGCTGAGGCAAGAGAATCGCCTAAGCTCCGGAGTTGGAGGTTGCTGTGAGCTGTGATGCCATAGCACTCTACTGAGGGCGACAAAGTGAGACTCTGTCTCAAAGAAAAAAAGGCTCCTAGCCCAGGAAGACATAATAGGCTCCATATGTCTGAGCAGCCAGAGTTTCTCAGCCTTGACACTAATGACATTGGGGCCTAATATTTCTTGGTTGGGGAGCATAGGGAGTATCCTATGTACATAAGATGCTCAACAACATCTCTGCCTCTACCTACCAGATGCCAGGAGCACCTTCTTAGTTGTGACAACCAAAAGTGTCTCCAGACACGGCCAAATGCCCTGGGAGGGTAGACGGGGACCAAAATTACCCCCATTGAGAGTCACTGATAATAAGCCTTTGTTGTCATTAATTAACAATAATTCCCTGCTCAGCCCAGTGGCTCATGCTTGTAATCCCTAGCACTCTGGGAGGCTGAGGCAGGTGTATTACTTGAGCTCCGGAGTTTGAGACCAGCCTGAGGAAGAGCAAAATAAATCTTTTCCTACTAAAAATAGGGAAAAAACCAGCCAGGATTGTGGCAGGCACCTGTAGTTTTAGCTACAGTGAGGCTGAGGTGGGAGGATCTCGAGCCCAAGAGTTTGAGGTTGCTGTGAGCTATGACACTACGGCACTCTACCCAGAGCAACAGAGTGAGACTCTGTCTCAAAAAAAAAAAAAAAAAAAATTCCTGGGCAGTGCCTGTGGCTCAGCAAGTAGGGCGCCGGCCCCATGTACCAAAGGTGGTGGGTTCAAACCTGGCCTTGGCTGAACTGCAAAACAAAAAAATAGCCGGGCGTTGTGGCGGGCGCCTGTAGTCCCAGCTACTTGGGAGGCTGAGGCAAGAGAATCGCCTAAGCCCAGGAGCTGGAGGTTGCTGTGAGCTGTGTGACGCCATGGCATTCTACCAAGGGCAATAAAGTGAGACTCTGTCTCTAAAAAAAAAAAAAAAAAAAAATTCCCTTTTCCTTTGAGGCTGAGGCATCTTATTTGTGAAGGGAATGTTGGCCAGGACTGGTGTTGCAGACACCACAAGTAGTTACAAGATTTATTAGTTCAATAATGAGATTTATGTGGACGAGTGAGCACTTTTTATGCCAAGATTCATATTTAAGTTTTGAAAAATCTGCACTAGAGCATTATCTGGGAATTCTTCTAAATGTCATTCTATTGAGGTTGTCAAAGGATGATGCTGGGCTTAGGGTCTTGATCTAATACCTTGAATTTATAGAATCTCTTCCCACCTTAGAAAGGCAATAACTTATCTGATTTCTAAATGTTGCAAGCACTTTGTAGAAAAATTAGAAAATACAGAGCAGGAAATGTGAGAAGAAAACTTACCCATTGTTATGATTAATTTTAAGTGTTAACTTAGCTGGGCCACAGGATGCCCAGATCTCTAATTAAACATCATTTCTGGATGTGATCATGAAGATGTGTTTGGAAGAGATTAACATTTAAATCCTTGGGTTGAGCAAACCTGAAGGCCCTTCTCAGTATGGGTCATTTAACCTGTTGAGAACTCAAATGGAACATAAAGGGTCGAGGAAGGAGTGCAATGGCTCACACTTATAATCCTAGCAACTCAGTATGCAGAGGTGAGAGTTCAAGACCAACTGGGCAACATAGTGACGCTCTGTCTCTTAAAAAAAAAACAAAAACAAAAAACTAAATACAAATAAATAAAAAGTAACTTGAAAACATTTTTAAAAGGCTGAGGGGCTCGGCACCTGTGGCTCAATGGGCTAAGGTGCCAGCCACGTACACCTGAGCTGGAGGGTTCGAATCCAGCCCAGGCCCGCCAAACAACAATGACGGCTGCAACCAAAAAATGGCCGGCTGTTGTGGCGGGCACCTGTAGTCCCAGCTACCTGGGAGGCAGAGGCAGGAGACTCGCTTGAGCCCAGGATTTGGAGGTTGCTGTGAGCTGTGAAGCCACAGCACTCTAACCAGGGTGACAAGTTGAGGCTCTGTCTAAAATAAAATAAAATAAAATAAAAGGCTGAGGAAGTTTGGATTCACTCTCCTTCTGCCTGTTTGAGTTGGGATAGTCTCCTATCTTCAGAGCTCCAGGGCTTTCTTTCTTGAACTGGAATCTCCGCCATCAACCCTCTGGCTCTCCAGCCTTTGAACCACACCCCTGGCCTCCCAGAATCTCCAGTTTGCAGAGGGTAGATCATAGGACTTCTCAGCCCCCAAATCTCTTTGTATCTTTCTCCTATTGGTTTTGTTTTACTGAAGAACTCTGACTAATACACTCAGGATAACTTCTGTTACTCTTTCTCTGCGTATGTGTGTAGTTTATAAAAATGGAACATACTGTTTTCGGACATACCTCTTTCATCTAACACCACATCTGGAACATCTTTACAGAGCATTAAGTCACAAATATTCTTCCACAGAATTCTCTTATTTTTTCCATTTAAAAATCTTTTGTGGCTTCTGGTGGCCTGGAATAGTCAGGCTTGACAAAGAGAACAAGCTGAGGCCAAATGGCATGGCTTCTGTTGAGCCACAGTTCTTTACAGGTGACCTCTGCCACATAGAGGCCAGAGACTACACAGTTCATGAAGGAAGAGGGCAGAGGTTGGTACTGGAAAGTCATTTTTGCTTTCAAGGTAAAGTACAGACATTTTTAGCCATTGTTCATTCTCTCCAATGCCCAGCCCCCTTCTGTCCATCCTTGTGATGAGATCCCTTATTTATAGCATTCTTTCCAATTCCTGCACTGGAATGTATTTGCCCATCTGTTGCTGGATTTCAAGGGTTATTTCCATAGTGAACAGTGGTGTGACAAATGTCCTCATATTGTGAATTCACATATTCACCAAAGTTTATTTGTAACCCCAAAAGCAATACTGGGTGTGATTTTTCAGTGCTTTTGTATTCATTTGTAGACATGTGTATGTGCAGAAAGGAAAAATCTGAGTCACTCAATGTGCACATACCTGGCCAAGATCAAACAAGATACTGTTCTGCATTTTAGTTTCAGGTCTTACACTATAAACAAGTGCCCTGTCTTAATCCTGAGGGGCTGCTATAACAAAATACCATAAATGAAGGTGGGGCATGGTGGCTCACACCCGTAATTCCAGTACTTTGGGAGGCCAAGGGCTCAGGAGTTTGAGAACAGTCTAAGCGAGACCCCATGTCTAAAAATAGCCAGCGCCTATGGTCCCAGCTACTCTGGGGGGCTGAGGCAAGAGGATACTTGAGCCTAAGAACTTGAGGTTGCTGTGAGCTATGATGTCACACCACTCTACAGAGGGTGACAAACTGAGACTCTGTCTCAAAACAAACAAATAAACAAACAAACAAAATACCATAAATTGGGTAGTTTATAAACAAGGGAAATTTATCTCTTATAGTTCTGGAGGTGAGGAAGTCCACGATCAAGCCAGACTCAATGGCTGGTGGGGGCCCATTTTCTGGTCCATAGATGGTCACTTCTCACTGTGTCCTCATACAGTAGTAGAAGACAGGGGTCTCTCTTGAGCCCTTTTATAAAGGCACTAATCTCATTCATGCAGGCTCTTCCTCAATGATATAATTATGTCTGAGAGGTTCTAAATCCTAATACCATCACCTGACAGTCAGGATTTCATTGTATGAATTTTAGGGAACATAAACATTCAGACTATAGCGTCACCTTTCATGGTATCTTTGGTGCCACATTTTTACTTTTTGTTGCTTTTTAGGCTTGATTTCACTGTTTAAAATGCCCCCCAAATACAGCCCTAAAGTACTGAGTAGTGTTCTTAAACACGAGAAAGCGGCAATGTGCCTTATGGGGAAAATACATGTGTTAAACTTCATTTAAACATGAGTTATCATGGTAGTGGCTGTGAGTTTCATGCTAATCAATTGTGTGTGTGTGTGTGTATTATATTTAGAGAAAGGGTGCCCAAACATGTATACACATTTTAAGAGATCTTGTTGGAAGTAAAATCACTCATTCCCAAAAAGTATGTGAATTGCGGGTATAATGGGTGTGCATAGCATGTCTAGGTACACTTGACCATTAATGGTACTTTCAATTCAACTTCAAAAAGTAATACATGGGTTCGGCACCTGTCACATACACTAAGGCACCGGCCAAATACACCAGAGCTGTCAGGTTCGAAACCAGCCCAGGCCCACCAAAACAACAATGACAACTACAACCAAAAAATAGCCAGGCATTGTGGTGGTTGCCTATAGTCCCAGCTACTTGGGAGGCTGAGGCAAGAGAATCGCTTAAGCCCAGGGGTTGGAGGTTGCTGTGAGCTGTGTGACGCCACGGCACTCTACCAAGGGTGACAAAGTGAGACTCTATCTCTAAAAAAAAAAAAAAGTAACACATAGAAAACATCACTTAAAATATGTATTTTTGGCACCCTCTGTACATATACATACACTTATCTATCTATCTATATATAATAAAATGTCTTTTTAGCAGAAACACACATTAAACAAGATTATGTATTAATTGGTTGAAGCAAATGTTGTGACCAGAAGCTTACAGAAACCTAACCATGCTTTTCCTCTAGGAAAAATGATTCAGGATTTGCTAATTCAGTATTTATGGTGACTGTATAAAATACTGAGTATATAAACATAAAGTATAATCTATTATGAATAATGAGAATTTATGTATCTATGTACATGATCCTAACTATTGCTTTTGGATAAATTTCTGGGAGTGGAATTACTGGGGCCAAGTAGAATACCTCTACTGATGTCTTTTGAGTTTGTATTAGTTAGCTCTTGCTGTATAACAGGCTCAGTGGTTCGATATATTAGGCATTTATTATTTTCTCAGACGTCACCATTACCATTCAACTGGGTTGTCCTGTCTATCTGGATAAGGCTCAGTGGGTCTCAGCAGGGCTTGCTTATGTACATACAGTTCAGTGGCAGCTGGTGGGGCCAGCTGGTCTAGGATGGTCTCACTGACATGTCAGGGTTGACATTTCCCATCTTTTGGTGAACTTGCCCGGCTTCTTGAGATGGTAGCGTCAGGGTTCCAGGAAGGGAGTGACTATTCAAGGCTTCTTGAGGCCCAGCCCTAGTCATTTCTGTTATATCCTATTGGCCAAAGTAAGTTACAAAACCAGTCCAGATTCAAGAACTGGGAAATAGACTCTTTCTTTGTGTGTGTGTGTGTGTGTGTGTGAGATAGAGTATCCCTGTGTCAGCCTAGCTCACTGCAACCTCAAACTCAAGTGATACTCCTGCCTCAGCGTCCTGATTAAAGGGGAACTACAGGTGTGCGTCACTACACCTGGCTAATTTTTTTTTCTTTCTTTCTTTTTTTTTGGCCGGGGCTGGGTTTGAACCCACCACCTCTGGCATATGGGGCCAGCGCCTTACTCCTTTGAGCCACAGGCACCGCCCTCTTTTTTTTTTTTTTTTTTTTTGAGACAGAGCCTGAAGCTGTCACCGTGGGTAGAGTGCTGTGGCGTCACAGTTCACAGCAACCTTAAACTTCCGGGCTCAAGCAATTCTCTTGCCTCAGCCTCCCAAGTAGCTGAAACTATAGGCGCCCGCCACAACGCCTGGCAATTTTTTTTTTTTTTTGGCTGTAGTTGTCATTGTTTGGCAGGCCCAGGCTGGATTCAAACCCGTCAGGTCTGGTGTATGTGGCCTTAGCTGCTTTGGCTACAGGCACCAACCTAATTTTCATAGTTTTTGTAAAGACAGGGTCTTGCTACGTTCTGGCTGGTCTTGAACTTCTGGCCTCAAGTAATCTTCCCACTTCAGCCTCTTAGAGGGCTAGGATTGTAGATGTGAACTACTACGCCTGGTCTAGAATCCATCTTTTGATAAAAAGAGCTGCAAAATCATATTGCGAAGAGCATGGATACAGGGAAGGATAAAGAGCTGGGAATAGTTTTGCAATCAATGTACTACATATTTCATATCAGAAACCATCCTTTGTTGTCCCCCCAAAAATGTTGTAAGAGATCATCCCCTTTGAACTCTCTCAGATTTGATGACAAAGTAAGAATAATAATTAACAACCTTTTATGGCAGGCTTAATATATACCCAGAATGGTAATTTTTATTTATTTATTTTTGTTTTGTTTTGTTTTGGGTTTTTTTGAGACAGAGCCTCAAGCTGTCACCCTGGATAGAGTGCTGTAGCATCACAGCTCACAGCAACCTTCAATTCCTGGGCTGAAGCGAGTCTCCTGCCTCCGCCTCCCAAGTAGCTGGGACTACAGGCGCCCGCTACAACGCCCGGCCGTTTTTTGGTTGCAGCCGTCATTGTTGTGGATGCTGGATTCGAACCCGCCAGCTCAGGTGTATGTGTCTGGCGCCTTAGCCCGTTGAGCCACAGGCGCCGAGCCTGAATGGTAATTTTTAAAATAAACTTCTATTTTAAGATAGATTTGGATTTACAGAAAAGTTACAAAATAATACAGAGAGTTTCCACATACCCCATGCCCAGTTTCCTCTGTTACTAACATCTTGCATTAGTATGGTACATTTGCACAATTAATGAAGCAATATTGATACATTATTATTAACTGGAGTCTGTAATTCATTTGGATTTCCTTAGCTTTTGCTTCATGTTTTCTGTTTCAGGATCCCATCCAAGACACAACATTTACACTTAGTCATCATGTCTCTTGACTCTGAGAGTTTCTCTGACTTCTCTTGTTGGTGATGACCTTCATAGTTTTGGGGGGTACTGGTCAGGTATTTGTAGGATGGCCCTCAATTAGGGTTAGTGTGGTGTTTTCTCATGATTAGACTGGGAGAAGTCCACAGAGGTAAAATGCCATTCTCATCACATCCTATCAGGCGAACAAACTATCAACAGGGAAGCTGTTATTTATTTACTTATTTATTTTTGAGACAGAACCTCACTCTGTTGCCCCTGGTTAGAATGCCATGGTATTATCCTAGCTCACACCAACCTCAAACTCCTGGGTTCAAGGTACTCCTGCCTCAGCCTACTTTGCAAATGGGACTACAGGCGCCTACCACAATGCCTGGCTAGTTTTTCTATTTTTAGTAGAAACAGGGTCTGACTCTTGATCAGGCTGGTCTCCAACTCCTAAACTCAAGCAATCTTCCTGCCTCGGCCTCTCAGAGTCCTGGGATTATAGGCGTGAGCCACCATGCCCAGCCAGAGGAAAGCTGTATATTTACATCATTTATCTACTTTATACTCCTAAATCATTCCATGAAATAAGAACTATTAGTGTTCCCAGGTAGTATAGGAATTGTATTATTTCTATTTCACATAAATGGGCAGACCAAGACTCGGAGAGTTTAGGCAACTTGGCCGAGGACACTCAGCGGCCGGCATCGTGGCAGGAGCTTGCACCTAAGTGAGCCTGATTCTGAACCTGACTTGCAGTGCCTGCTTCCTCCTTCTGTCCAGATCCCGGGCAGCAGCAGAAGGCTCCCCTTCCATTTCTACTTCTGCGTGGCTGTTCCCACTTACTTTTTGCCTCCTATCTCCTGGTAGGAGCTGTGCAGACTCCTGACCCCCAAATTTTCTCTGGCAAATGAGATCCTGCCGAGCTTGTGAGTGTTTCTGCCTTATTCCTAGACATGGAGAAGGTGGCACAGTCTATCAGGAAGTGGACTTAGTGCAGTTAGCCAGCAGTGTGGCTGTGAGCGAGTGGCTTTAACTCTCTGAGCTTCAGTTTCTTCCTCTGTAAAATGGGGCTAAAAAAGGTATATTGTTATCATATCTTAGAATTAGATCCATCGAGTTAATGCCTGGCAAATTGGTAACCTGACCTGGTGGGTAGTAAATGTTTAGTAAGTACCAGCCCTATTGTAGTTAAGTATTTATACTCTGAGGCAAGTGCTTGCACAAACGTAATCTCAGGTGAGCATCATTTCTCCTCCCTGAAGAGTTGAGCACACTGAGGTCCGGAGAATGTGATGTGACTTGCTCAAGATCACAAAGCCAGGAAGCAGCAGGTCCTGTTGGCACACATGGGTTTCTCCCGTGGCTTCCAGGCGTGGACTCCGACCCCAGCATATGCTGTGTCCTGAGCCAAGCAGGCAACCTGCATCTTCTCGTGCTTGCTTTCATAACACGAGGAGGTAATGTCAGAGAAGGCTAAGCTGAGGGTGGCGATGTTCATCCCCACCAGGTGGTCGTGAGGTCCTGTACTAATGTGTCATTGGAGGCGAGATGGGGAGTCTGGGTTTCCACCCCCTCCCGACAGTAATGATGTGCTCCTCTCTCTTCCTTCCTGGGTGGTGTCAGAGGAGGCATCATGGTTGGTCAGGACTGTCCCCACTGTCTGAGAAAACCTTGTCATAGTGTCAGAGAAAGCCATACAAGAAACACTCATGAGGCACCTCTACCGCTCCTCTCCCCAGCCAGGGAGGGTCAGCAGAGGCGGGAGGGGAGCCAGATCTGTCACTGCTCCCCAGCGGTAAGAGAAGTCCCCAACTCTGCCTATGTGGTGCCCACAGAGGCTGATTGGGAAATTTCCACCCCCACCAGGCAGTACTGAAGTGGGGCTCCCCGCTCCATCCCCATGCTAGAGTAGTGTCAGGTAGCACCAGCTAAAATGGAGGATTTAAACGAGTTCCATGGTCTCATAACATAATACCCTAATGTCAAGGTTTTGATAGAAAATTACTCGTACACAAGAACCAAGAGTATCTCAAACTGAATGGAATAAAGCAACAGATGTTAGAATTATCTGACAAGGATTTTATTTACTTGAGTCAGGGTCTCACTCTGTTGCCTGGGTAGAGTGCAGTGGCATCATCATTGCTTACTACAAACTCAAACCCCTGGGTTCAAGTGATCCTCCTGCCTCAGCCTCTTGAGTAGCTGGGACTACATAGTGCAGTCATGTGCCACTACACCCGGCTAATTTTAAATTATTTTTTAAGAGATAGGGCTCACTATGTCACACAGGCTGTTCTCAAATTCCAGAACTCAAGCCATCCTCCCCACCTCAGCCTCCCAAAGTGCTGGGATTATAGGCATGAGCCCCCGCACATGGCCTGATAATGATTTTAAAGCATCTATATAAAAATGCTTCAGTAACCAACTGCAAACATGATTGAAACAAATTTTAAAAAATACCAACTCCACAAAGAACTAAAAGATAAAAGCAAATAGCAAATAGAAATTTTAGAGCTGAAAAGTATAAAAACAAAAAAATACAGTGAATGGGCTCAGCAATAGAATGGAAGGGATGGGGGGAAAAATCAGTCAAGACAGAACAGTAGAAATTACCTAATTTGAACAACAGAAAAAAAGAAACCAAAGGGGGAGGGGAGAAGGCACAGAGCCTCAGGGACCCTGGCATTCATGTCATCAGAGTCTCAGGAAGACCTAAGAAAGAAAGTGGGGATGAAAAAGTGCTTCAAGGGCAGTGCCTGTGGCTCAGTGGGTAGGACACCGGCCCCATATACTGAGGGTGGCAGGTTCGAACCCGACCCTGGCCAAACGGCAACAAAAAATAGCCGGGTGTTGTGGTGGGCGCCTGTAGTCCCAGCTACTCGGGAGGCTGAGGCAACGGAATCGCCTAAGCCCAGGAGTTGAAGGTTCTTGTGAGCTGTGACACCACGGCACTCTACCTAGGGTAGAGTAAAACAAAGTGAAACTCTATCTCTACAAAAAAAAAAAAAAGAAAGGAAAAGAAAAAGTGCTTAAAGAAATAATGGCATAATGGCCTGAAACTCCCCAAATTTGCAAAAACACATAAATCTACAAATTCAAAAAAAGAGAGCAAAACTCAGTCAAGATAAACCCAAAGGACACACACCAACACACCTCATAGCCAAACTTCTGAAAACTAAGACTAAGAAAAAACCTTGAAAGTAGTGACAGAGCAACACCATCTCACTTACCTATAGTGGAAAAACAATTTGAATGATGATGGATTTTTTACTACATTTCTTTTTTTTTTTTTTTTTTTTGAGACAGAGCCTTAAGCTGTCACCCTGGGTAGAGTGCTATGGCATCACAGCTCACAGCAACCTCCAATTCCTGGGCTCAAGCGAGTCTCCTGTCTCCGCCTCCCAAGCAGCTGGGACCACAGGCACCCGCCACAACGCCCGGCCATTTTTTGGTTGCAGCCGTCATTGTTGTTTGGCCGGCCCGGGCTGGATTCGAACCCGCCAGCTCAGGTGTACGTGGCTGGCGCCTTAGCCCATTGAGCCACAGGCGCTGAGCCTTTACTACATTTCTAAGTGCTGAAAGAAACAACTATCAACCAGAATGCAATGTCCAGTGAAAATATTCTTAGGGACAGCACTTGTGGCTCAAAGGAGTAGGGCTGTTGGCCCCATATGCCGGAGGTGTCGGGTTCAAACCCAGCCCTGGCCAAAAGCTGCAAAAAAACAGAGAAAATATTCTTTAGGCCGGGCATGGTGGCTCACACCTACAATCCTAGCACTCTGGGAGGCCTAGGCAGGTGGATTGCTTGAGCTCAGGCAGGAGTCTAAGACCAGATTGAGCAAGACCCTATGTCTACTAAAAATGAAAAAATTGAGGCAAGAGGATTGCTTCAGCCCAAGAGTTTGAGCTAGGATGCTATGGTACTCTACCAAGGGCGGCAAAGTGAAACTCTGCCTCAAAAAAAAAAAAAAAGCTTTATTAATGAAGGGGAAATCGAGACCTTCTCAGCTGAAGGAAAACTAAGAGAATTTAGGCCTGGACGTGGTAGCTCACGTCTATAATCCCAGCACTTGGGAGGCTGAGGCAGGTGGATTGCCTGAGCTCACAGATTCAAGACCAGTTTGAGCTAGAGTAAGACCTTGTCTCTAAAAATAGCTGGACATTGTGGCAGGTGCCTGTAGCCCCAGTTACTTGGGAGGCTGAGGCAAGAGAATCACTTAAGCCCAGGAGTTTGAGGTTGCTGTGAGCTATGACACCACAGCACTCTACAAAGGGTGACATAGTAAGACTCTGTTTCAAAAACAACAACAATAACAACAATAAAAAAACCAAATAAGAGAATTTGTAACTAGTAGATCTTCCCTAAAAGAAAGGATGGCCAGAAGAAGTTCTTTAACAGAAAGGAAACAGTAAAAGAAGGAATCTTGCAACATTAGGAGGGAAGAAAGAATATAGTAATTCAAAATATGGATAAAGCATTTCCTTTTCTTTTTAAGTTTTCTAAATTATGATTGGTGGCTTGGGCAAAAATTATAAGACTGCTTGACATGATTCTAAATGTATGTTGAGGAAATATGTAAGACAATTATATTGGCTTGGCGCCTGTAGGGCAGTGGTAACGGCGCTGGCCACATGCTCCAAGGCTGGAGGGTTTAAGCCCAGCCTGGACCTGCTAAACAACAATTACAACTATAACAAAAAATAGCTGGGCATTGTGGCAGGCACCTATAGTCTCAGCTACTTGGGAGGCTGAGGCAAGAGAATCACTTAAGCCCAAGAGTTTGAGGTTGCTGTGAGCTGAGACACCACAGTACTCTACTGAGGGTGACATAGTAAGACTCTGTCTCAAAGAAAAAAAAAGACTATTATATTACAAACAGAGGAGAATAAAGAATACAAATGGAAATAAGGTCTTTATACTTGATAAAATGACAATACCAGTAGATGTTGATATAGATATAGGTATACAGATAAATATTTTTAGTTGTCTTAGGTGCTACATTATTTATGTATACAGATACAGACACACACACACACACATAAGGAGACAGAGAGAGACGTAAACATCAGATCTAATTCTGATGACATGAATACTTGTGTTTTGTACTAGTGCTCCTCAGTACGGAGGGTCTGTGCATTGTTTGGTTTTCAGTATGTTTTCTCTCTATTGTTCATATTAGGCAATTTCTACTGTTCTATCTTCAAATTCATTGATTTTTTTTCTCCCCCTGCCCTTTCCATTCTATTGTTGTGTCCATCCAGTTTTTTCACTTGTTATATTTTTCAGTTCTAAAATTTCCATTTGGTTCTTCTTCATATCTCATATTTCTTTGTGAAGATCTATCTGTCTGTCTGTCTGTCTGTCTATCATCTATAATGTTCTTGGAACAACTACTTAAAATGCTATACAAAAAAATACAAACAAAAACACTGTCAGTAAAGAAAAATTAAACTCTAAAATACGTTTAGGTAATCCACAAGAACCCAAGAAAAAGAAAACAGAGAAATAAAAAATAGAACAAGCACAAAGCATAAAATAAAATGGCAGACTTAAGCTCTAATATGTCAATAATCACCTTAAATGTAAATTATCTAAACACACTAATTAAAAGACAGGGCTTGGCAGAGTTGACTAAAAAAGCATCAACCAGACTCGGTGCCTATAGCTCCCGGGCTAGGGCACCAGCCACATATACCAGAGCTGGCAGGTTCGAATCCAGCCTAGGCCTGTCAAACAACAATGACAACTACAATCAAAAAAAAGCCAGGCCTTGTGGCGGGCGCCTGCAGTCCCAGCTACTTGGGAGGCTGAGGCAAGAGAATCGCTGAAGCCCAAGAGTTTGAGTTTCTCTGAGCTATGACGCCAGGGCATTCTACTGTGGGCGACAGCTTGAGACTCTGTCTTAAAAAAAAAAGCATCAACCAATTATATATTGTTTATAGGAAACTGACTTCAGCTATACCCATACATGTGCATTAAAAACAAAAGATGGAAAAAAGATATATCATGCAGATATTAATCCAAAGACCGAAGGAATGGCTATGTTAATACTAGATAAAGTATAATTAGGGGCAAAGGAAATGATGAGACAGAGAGGGTCATTATAGAATGATAAAGGCTCGATCCACCAAGGAAACCTAACAATTCTAAATGAGGACACACCAAACAACAGAGCTGCAGAATGTGTAAAGCAAACGCTGACAGAACTGAAAGGAGAGCCAGACAAATCCCTCGTTATAGATCAAGACTCCACTATTCTTCTCTCAGCTACAGACAGGACAATGTGACAGAAGATTAGCAAGGGTGTAGAAGAACTCAGCAACAACATCAACCAGCAGGATATGATCGACATTTATACAACATTTCACTGAATAACACCAGAATACACGTTCTTTTTAAGGAACCCCAGGACATCTACAAAAATAGACCATATCCTGGATCATAAAACAAACTTTAACAAAATTAGAAGAATTAAAATTATATAGAATGTATTCTCTGACCACAGTAGAGTCAAATTAGAAATCTACATCAGAAAGATAATAGGTTAATCTCAAACCTTGGAAATTAAACAACACACTTATAAATAATCTATGGGTTGAAGAGGAAGTTCAAGGGAAATTTGAAACACTGAACTGAAGAAAAATGTTAATACAACATATCAAAATGTGTGACACACAGCTAAAGAAGTGCCGAGAGCAAACTTTATAGCACTAAATGCCAATGTTAGAAAAACCTCGCATCAAAAACCTGAACTCCCACTCCAAGAACTTAGAACAAGAGGGACAAAATAAACGCAAAGCAAACAGTTGAAAGGAAATAATAAATACATGAGCACAAATCAATGAAACAGAAACTAGGAAAACAATAGAGAAAAGCAATGAAACAAAGACCAGTTCTTTGAAGGTTCGGTAGAATTGACAAATTCTCTGCCAACACTGACCAAGAAAAAAAGTCACAAATTTCCAACATTAAGAATACAATGGAGTTCCCGTAGAAACGGAAGCTGCTGACTGGAACTGAGGCGAGCAGGTGCCGGCGAGTTTCTCTTTTTGCGATCACGTGTTTGGTGCCCGAATTGACTTCTAAAGAATCCAGTTACACGAAGAAGCCCAGAAGAGGAAAGAAAAGGATTCAGAAAATGGCTGTGCTTCAGAGGTGTTTAACATTCCGGGATGTGGCCATAGAGTTTTCTCAGGAGGAGTGGACATTCCTGGACCCTGCTCAGAGGACTTTATACAGGGACGTGATGTTGGAGAACTATAGGAACCTGGTCTTTGTGGGAATCTCTCTTTTTGTTCTGAGTGTTATGTCCATATTGGAGCAAGGAAGACGCTGTGGACTCAGGAGAGTGAAGTGGAAATAGCAAAAAACTCCAGACAGGTGGGAAGGTATCTCTTCTATATGTGTGATAAATGAATTGCCACCTGCAGGGAGCAGTAGTGCAGAAGAAATATCTCCCAGAGTGATGTTGGAAAGGAATGAAAACCATGACACTGAAGACTTCTGCTTTAGGGAAATCCGGAAGAATATACATAACTTTGAGTGTCAGTGGAGAGATGATGAAAGACATTGCAGTCAAGTCCATATGACCACTCAGGGAAATCTGACTGGTAGACGAGATCACCATGATAGGAAGGATTCAGAAAACAAGCTTGTTAATAATCAGCTGGGATTGAACACCCAGTCTGATATACCAGAAATGGAGCTTTTGAAGATCAAAGAGAA